>BSXT01001390.1:0-67563 GCA_030267785.1 Phytophthora fragariaefolia
CCGCCTGCACCGCGTCCGCGTAGCCCGCGGCCCCGTCCTCGGAGCTGCTGCCGTCCAGCACGATGACGTCCGCCATGACCTCGCGTCCACTCGGCTGCCGCTTGGAGAGTGAGGCCGAGATCGGCCGGCGTCTTCTCCACTTACTGAAGGCCGTCAGATCTGTGCCACGTCAGCGCCGCTGCAGGGCGAACGTGTCGTTGATTTCGTCTGCAGAGTCTGCGGACAGCACGTTGGAGGTGCGAGTGGAGGCAATTGGTAACTGACTTCTCCTTTCTATCGGCTTGAACTATTGACTGTGAGCACGGAGACGCGGGAGAAGGAGAAGGTTGGGACGGTTTTGGAGAAATGACATGGGGCCGCTGTATTTTGGAGACGAATTGGATTAGAATCGGGGTCCGTGCGGATGCCAATTGCTCCACGCCACTGCACGATTTCGCGGGTTTCATTGAGACACCGGCATGTCGAGTAGATCGATTCTTTAGGCGGTTGGGATGTTCAATTGAAATCTACAGCGAGTCGATTGTGATGGCCTTGGGTCTGCAGAATGGATACCAAACCCCTTTGTTGGAATGGAAGATTTGCTCTCAATAATACCATAACGGGTTAACCTTTGCAATCTCAACTTGAAAAAATACAGTCATGGAAACCGCAAAGGAACGTCAGTAGTTTCAGTCGTTTTGTTGCAGAGTTGAGATTAATGTGATGATCCGAACGTTGGAGAGCGTAGGTGGTAGGACGGTGTCAAAGGAAAGCAGGAAAAGGAGCTTCTGCCTCGATTCGCAGGCAGCCTTTTGGCAGCCTGCTCGCTTACAACACGTACCTTACGCTTTCGCCTCTCATAGTCTGCACTTGCAGGCACGTAGTTATCATCCCCGTAGAGCCGCCTCCACACTCAGCTGAAGAGTGTCAATCGCTTCAACATCGCCGTCTCCGCCAATCAACGCGCGTCTCGCCGATCGTAACCTCCCAGCCAGCCAGCGAGCCGTCACTTGGCAATTGAGACCGTTGACGTTAAGTGTATCAATCCGTCGCCATGGTGCTCATGCGTCGCCGCGACAAGCGGCGCGGTAACGAGGCCGAGGAGATGGTCGTGGCCAGTGACTCGTCCATCGTAGCTAACAAGGGCCTGCGCTCGCTGGGCGGCGCGCGCACGGGCCGCTTCGCCGCCGACATGCGCGTGAGCGTGGGCGGCTACGGCCGCGCCGACAAGACGTGGGGCGTGGACCACCCGTGGCACTCGACGGCGGAGGGCGACCTGTTCTCGCAGCTCTGCGCCAAGGACCACATGGAGGAGGGCGACCAGGACCACGAGGAGACGCACGAGGAGCCGGTGCGTGGCCTCAGTCGTGCGCAGCTCAAGAAGCGCAAGGCCAAGCTGAAAAAGAAGGGGCTGAGCGCCAAGGAGGCAGCCGAGGCCGCGCTCAAGGAGGCTGAGGAGGCCCGCAAGCGCCACGAGGAGGAGCAGAGGCTCAAGGAGCAGCAGATGCTGGAGCAGCAGGAGGCCGCGAGGAAGAAGCGCCAGGAGAAGAAGCAGAAGAACACGCAGGAGGATGAGCTCAACGACGAACAAAAGGAGGAAAAACAGGCCGAACTGAAGCGCGAGAAGCGCAAAAAGGAGAAGCAGAAGAAGAAGGAGAAGAAGCAGGAGGCGATCGAACAGGCGCAGCAGCTGACCAAGGAGCAGGAGGAAGAGATGAAGGCACGCGAAGCAATCGCGTCTGCCTATGAGGAGAACGTGGGCAGCGAGGTGACTGCCAAGAGCGGACTGGTCATCCAGGATAAACGCATCGGACAGGGGAAGTTGCCACTGAAGGGCGAGATGCTGACCGTCAAATACCGTGGGCGTCTCGGACAAGACGGACTCGTGTTCGGCAAGGGTATGCTGACGACCACGTACGGCACGGGCTCGGTTATCGCTGGCTGGGAAGAGGGTCTGGGCACAATGCGTCCTGGTGGTGTGCGTCTGCTGACGATCCCGCCCGAGCTGGGCTACGGCGAGAGCGGCAAGGGCGACAAAATCCCGCCCAACTCAACGCTGTTCTTTGAGGTGGAGCTGGTACGCATCGGCAAGCGCAAGCGCGAGGCCATCGGTGACGACGACGTTCCGCTGCCCAGCTCGTTCCAGCGCAAGCGCATCAAACAGAAACCTGGCAAGGGTCGCAACGGCGACGGCGACGACGACGGCGAGGTGAAGCTGTCCAAGAGCCAGCTCAAGCGGCGACGCCGCAACCGCAACATGAACCGCAGCCAGGAGGACGCCGACGATTGATGAATGCCCCCCGTGGGCGGGCGTACCATAGTTTTATAGTGTTCATGGGCCAACAATATGCTTCAGTCTCCGCATTGCCCATACCCAACTTCAACTACCAACTGTAACTCGGTCTTAGCAGCTCCTCGCCAGTCAAATTGCGCGCTCCCATTGGCTGATAGCGTCTTAGTCTCTCCAGACGAGTCTGACGTAGTGCGTAGCATTCCTCCAGCAGCTCCGTTAACGTTAAACAGCAACTGTATCAGTGTCAATGGTGGCGTCCATGGATGACGTGCCCGGGGCGGCGGCGGCCGAGCGGGCCTCGATCTCGGCCAAGAAGCCTCGTCGCGTGGCGTCGCTGCTCATCGACAACTACGACTCGTACACGTACAACATCTCGCAGATGCTGGCGCAGGTGAACGGCTTCCCGGCCAGCGTGCTCGTGATGCGCAACGACGACTTCGGTGGTCGCTTCGCCGCGGCGTGGGAGCATTTCGTGGCTCAGATGAGCGCACTTGCAGCTGAGCAGGACGTGGACTTGGAGCTCAACGTGGTCATTTCGCCGGGTCCGGGCCACCCTGCGGAGCCCAAGGACTTCGGCATGTGCGCGGACGCCATCCGCCACGCTGACGCCCCCGTGCTGGGCGTGTGTCTGGGGCACCAGGGAATGGCTCAGGTCTATGGTGGGGAGGTGGTGGAGGCCAAGGAGGTCATGCACGGACGCACGAGCCGGGTGTTCTTCGAGGATGGCGACAAGACACTGTTCGCTCACGTGGCCAATGGATTCGAAGTGGTTCGATACCATTCGCTTGTGATCGACCCGGAGAAAGTACCGGAGGAGCTGGAAGTGACCGCGCAGACGGCTGATGGAGTTATTATGGCGGTGCGACACCGCACCAAGCAGCAGTTCGGCGTGCAGTTCCACCCAGAGGCTGTGTGCAGCGAATTCGGATATCAACTCTTCCAGAACTTCCGCGATGTGACGCTGGGTCAATCCGCGTCAAAGTGCGAGCTGCACCACAGCAACCACCCTGAGGTGAACACCAAGGTGTTGACTGAGCATGCCGTGAGGGGCTCTACTCTTCACTTTACGGCTAGGCCTAACTATTGTGTTCATGTTGAACGTCTCTCCACTGGACTGGCTTCGTTAGACTTTGCGGAATTTGTGTTTTGTGAGCTCTTCGGGGCCTCAAAACGATCGTTCTGGCTCGACAGCAGTAACCACAACACTGTTGCTGGCTCCGACGCTGCGATTCAGTCGCGATGTTCTATGATGGGCGACGATAGTGGACCCATGAGTTACTGTGTGGAGTACGATGTTGCCAAGGTGGAGTTGCGTCTTCGTCGTCGCTCGACTGATGTAGAAGGTGAACGCGTTGGCATTTATCCGGGGCAGGACATTCTGACTCACGTCCGAGAAGTAATGCAGGCCCATCGATGTCATGATATCGTGTTTAAGGATGGTGCCAGTGAACAGGATGTTCGCAGTGAGGAGCTGCCCTTTGCCTTCCGTGGTGGTTTTGTGGGCTACTTTGGTTATGAAATATTGGGAAGTGAGCAAGAAGGCAAAAAGAAGTTCAACGACAGATTTGATGCCAAGGGAGAGCGTGCACCGGATGCTTCATTTGTTTTTGCGGATCGGGCATTGATGTTTGATCACCGCGATGATGTCATCTATTCACTCTCTGTATGCGAAAACGAGGACGCGAGCAAAAATCTGAGCCAGCAATGGCTCCACTCGACTAGAAACCAATTGCAGCAGCTCGCGAACACTTTTCAGCAAACATCTAGCTCTACGCTATCTCTCCCCGCCAACATCAAGCCTGATGACGAAGTGATTTTCCGTCCTTCTCGAAGCCGCGCGCAATATGTTGCCGACATCGAGGAGATTCAGCGCCTGATTCGGGCAGGTGAAACCTATGAAGTGTGTTTGACGAACCACTTGCGTGCAGAGTACGCACTCCGTGATCCATTGGCGTTCTATCGTATGTTGCGCCGACGAAACCCAGCTCCGTTCGCTGGTTTCTATCTGAGTAACCCAAAAAACCGTTTTCAAGCACCGGAGCAAGTAAGAAGCTCTGAAGAGGCTGAAGCACTGCAGGATGCCTATGCGTTGTGCTGTTCTTCACCTGAAAGATTCCTAAGGGTAGGGGCCGACGGCTGGATGGAATCCAAGCCGATCAAAGGAACGCGTCCTCGTGGTGGTGATCCTAGAGAGGACACAGCCATTGCTGAGGATCTTGCAAGCTGTGAGAAAGATCGTGCCGAGAACATGATGATCGCTGACCTTGTGCGCAATGACTTTGGTGTTGTTGCACGCGTTGGATCAGTGCACGTACCGCGTCTTATGGGTGTGGAGACGTACACTACTGTGCACCAGCTTGTGACCACCGTTCGCGCCCAACGGCGCAATGATGCTGATGTAGTGGATGTATTGCGAGCTACCTTCCCCGGAGGCTCTATGACTGGCGCTCCTAAGAAACGCACGATGCATATCATCCGTGAGCTCGAGCGTGCCCCGCGTGGTGTTTACTCCGGAGGACTTGGCTTCCTGTCGATTGACGGCAGCTGCGACTTAAACATCATCATCCGTACAGCTATCGTGACTCCCAACAGCGTGACGCTCGGAGCTGGTGGCGCCATTGTGGCACTTTCAGATTGTGACGACGAATATGATGAAATGCTGCTCAAGGCTCGCGCTCTTGTTGCCACTATTGGTGCATATGCTACGGGCAATGACAATGGTTCTGGTGCACGGGTTGTTGTGGACTAGGGCATCGTTGAGGGAGATATGGAGATACCCACCATAGCTAGTTAGTTGGAGCCCGTGGATCAAGTCCAAACACGCACATTGCAAACTTGCCTGTTTGTGCTGCCAGCCATGGCCCTCAGCTCACAGCCTGCTCCACACGCAAGAACGCTAGGTACTTGAACGTTGCGCAGGACTAGCCAATAATAGTCTCACCATACATACTCTTCCTTCCTACACCTCCATTAATTTGCTTCAATTCGCATTTTACTATGGAGATTGATCCCTTCGTTGAAGACGCATATGCTCAGCAGACGCAGCAGGCTCATGAGTTGGTGTTGTATGCTTGGCGGCGCTCGTTTAATAGAGAGAATGCTGAAAATGACGCGGAGAGAGCAATGTATGAACGTCTACTGAACCTTGTAGCAGAGCACGACGGCACCGATGATGAAGCGTTGTTATCTATACTGCTCCTTGATATCGGCGCGAAAGTGCAGTATCTTGACCCAGAGTGGGGTTTTGTGGACGCGTCCAACATCGGTACGAACTTTAAAGCCGCTTGTCGTGTGAGTTGTGCTTCACTGGTGTTGGCGTTGTTGATGATTAGTGTCGCGCGTGGACGACTGCATCATTGCTCTTCAAGAGCAGCCAAAGAAACAATTTCTCGATCCATTGTCCTGGGATATGCCACCGCACAAGGCTGTGGTGGCTGTTGTCGAGGCTGTGTTGCTGCTGTTTGATGTCCCGTTGCCGTTAGAGATGGATGATGAAGACATGTGGCGTGCATGTTGGGGGCTTTGGATTGTGAAGAATATCGATTCTCACTCTAGAGGTTGGGAGTGGATGTCCCACAACGAACCTATAGGGCTATTCACCAAGCCGTACGCATTGAGCGTCGCAAACCTTGACAGGGTCTACGAATTACTCGGGAGCGCAACAATGTTGGCTCCTCCAGGTGAGCATCGCTGTTGGCATCATTTACCAGCCTACGCATGCTTGCGAGACTGGGCCGGGGCTTGCGCTGCTTACCTGCACATGGTAGAGCACTGTTTGCCAGAGTGTGATGCTTACGAAGAGGTTCAAAAGCTCGTGGCACCTCCAAACCGCACGCCAAAGGAAAATATTTGGTTCCGCTGCGAGACAGAGGATGGTATCGACTACTACTACAACCGATTGCATCAATGGATCACGCTGGATCGTCCCGAAGATTTCGACGGAGCTCACATTGCACCAAAAGACATCCCGAGCGTAGTCAAAGAACTCATCGCTGAAATTCTGCAGGCCGACGTATCAACGAGACTTGACCTTGAACTTCGAGGCAAGCAAAAACTACACGCGCGTTTACTTGATCAAGACGAGTGGGTTGAATGCTTCAACACACAAACACAAACAAAATACTACTACAGCGTGAGATACTACAAGGTATCCCTGATCCCTCCCGAGCACGGTGTATTTGAGAGTTATCGCGATAGTGCTGCATACGCTGCTGTATTACGTTTGCAAGCTGCGTATCGTCGACGCCGCCTAAATCAAAAGACCCAGATACGAAAAGCGAAGCGAGGGACACTACCAAGTTTCTCTGCCTTCGCAAGTAAAGGGCGTCTCAAAGCTAGTTAATCGGTTTCAACCAAAGAAATAACATGGGATTGAATGCAGGATCAGCTTATAACTGCATTGCAGTTGAGGTAAACTACTTAGAGCTGTGTCTTGCAGTCAGATGAGCAGGCACCATCAGATATCTTCGAAATGTCTTGTTCCAGGTGGTTGCAGCTGGCTACATTGAGTTTGCACTCGTTGGCGTAGGTAAGTCCGTCCGAGCCACATACAGGCGTGTAGTTGGTGATGCAGACGTCTGGGCATAAGGATGAAGACGACGTGGATGATGCTTCACTGTCAACAATGGCCTCCTCGCTCGAGTCGGTCAAGTTGTTGTTATAATCATAACCCCCTTCGCTTGATGAGCAAGCTCCTCCACTAACTTGAGTAATGCTTGGGTCCTTGCAGTTAGCGATACCCAGGAAGCATGAATTGGGATACGTGACCCCATCGGAGCCGCACACAGGCTTCCATATCTCAATGCAAACTTCCGAGCAACCGGTACCCTCTCTACCATTTTCCGAGGCTTCGGTGGAGGGATATGAACCAACGCATTCACCATCCGACACCTTGGTGATGACACCCCCACTTTTGCATCCAGCAACACCAAGAAGGCAGTCGTTGCCGTAGGTGATACCATCCGACCCACAAACGGGCATGTAGACCATTGGACAAACATCGGTGCAAGCCGTGTCGCTACTGCTGTCAGATGATTCCTCGTTCGAGGAGTTTTCGGGAGTCGTAGAGCATTTCCCGTCGTGATATCTTCCGAACTCTCGCAGTCTGCCAGACTTAAGGAGCATTCGTTCGGGTATGAAACTCCGTCGGAACCGCAGACTGGTTGGAACAGGTCGGAACACACGAAGGAGCACTCATTACTGCCTGAGTGCTGGTAGTAGTTGGCATTGACGAATGCGATAACAACGGAGCTGAGTACGAGGTCCAGGGTGAGTTTCATCGTGGTGCGGCTTGGTCTGGTGTGCTCTTGGCAATTTGAAAAATGATAAACCAGAGGGCGTGGCGGAGGAGAGGGGCTAGTAGTGCATGGTCTCCAACTTGCAGGCTGCAAGACAATTGTGAGGCACGTACCTGTATCCCCTTTGGTTTATCAAGGAAACGTACGCCTCCTCGAGGCACCGGAACGAAAGAACGCGCCTGTCGTTTGCTGTTCGCAGTGATGACAGAATTTATTTTCTAGCACGCACGAACGTGTCTACCCCAAGCGTGCGGCTGTTGGGGCTTTAGATACGTGAACAAACAAAAGGTTGTATTCATGGTTAAAACGATCACTGGTTTGGTGGCACTTTCATCTTCCACCCGACTAGATTTTCTGTTGAATTCGTTCGCTTTCAGATGCAGACTGCATTTCTGTGGCGAACTACTTAGAAGTTCGTCTTGCAGTCGGGAGCGCATGCTCCATCAGACACCTTCGTGATGTTTTCTTTCGGGTAGTTGCAGCTTGCAACGTTCAACTGACACTCGTTCCCGTACGTGACACCATCCGAGCCGCACACGGGCGCGTAAATCATAGTGCAGACGCTTGGGCAACCAGATGAAGACGAGCCTGATGAAGGATCGCTACTCTCCTCACTAGAGTCAACCGACGTATCGTTAGTCTCGTAACTTCCTTCGCTTGCGACACAGGCGCCGTCGCTGGCTTGAGTGATACTCGGGTCCATGCAGTGCGCAATACCCAAGAAGCACGAGTTGGCATACGTGACACCGTCGGAACCACACACGGGTTTGAATATTTCAATGCACACCTCGGGGCAGAGAGTACCGGTGCTTCCAGAGGAAGATGTTGACGTCTCCGAACAGGGACCATCAGACACTTGGGTGATTGAGCCACCACTTTTGCATTGAGCTGCGGCGAAAAGGCAGTCATTGCCGTAACTCACACCGTCCGATCCGCAGACGGGTTTGTATATCTTGGGGCACACTTCAGAGCAGGCTGCACTGCCACTGGTGTCCGTAGATGCCTCGTTCGAGGATGTGTAGGATGTCGTCCCGGACGAAGAGCATTGACCCTCGGACACTTGGGAGATGCCAGTTTGGCTGTTGCAGCTTGCGATACTCAAGAAGCACTTGTTCGAGTACGTTACTCCGTCAGAGCCGCAGACAGGTTCGTAGAGATCGTTGCACACGGAAGGGCATTCGCTTTCATTGCTCGCAGCAGTCGATTGCTGGTTGGTGACGTAGCCGGCGTGGGCAGTATAGGCGATGGAAGTTAACGCTACAAGCGTGGCGATCTTCATGGTGGAGTTTGCTTGGTAGATGATGTGGTGGAGTGCACTGTGCAAATTGAAGAATGAACACCAAACGGCTGCCTGCCGACGGCGAGAGCAGTTGCGTGCGTGGGTACATACATACCCTTCGTGCCTCTACTGCTGTTCGTGGGCTGGCAACATGTGGATACTTATCAATACTAAGAACATATCGTTGCGCGTGCACGACTGAAGAGAGTTCGCGACTAATGACATCTGGTCGGCCTCTTTCTTGGTAAGTCAGCGCGAAAGATGCCTATCCGTACTCAATCGTTGTCACTGTCAACTTGACAGCAGGAATTGGGCATCTAGGGTACAGAATTTCGAGGCCCGAAGTCAGTGGTATGTCTTTCCACACGCACGATGATTTGGGCGTGCCGGTGGTGGAGACATCGACAACTCTCAACGTCGTTCGACGAGCTGACAACCGCACAGCGCCAGAAAGGCATCATCACGCGTTGCCTATGCTGCCGAACATGCCCCACCGGATTGCAAAAAAAATCAGGCTTCAGCTGGCAACAACATCTAATTAATAGGCTGCCATATACAGGCTTCTTCTCGGCACGACGTCACAAGAAGTCAGTGCCGGATCCCTTGTGCTTCAACTTGCTCACACGTCACAGATTCTGTGCGCCACACCATCCTCCTCACCAGTCATTCCAAATGAGCCAGAGACGAGCCACTTGCCTCTCATCGGAGCTCCTCACCGTCCGCTCATTATCCACTCGGCCATTGCCCGTGTATCATCGGCAGAGATGGTGGCATTCTGGGGCTGCGAGGTGACGGAGACGAAGGCGGCGGCGGTGGATGTGCCCGAGGGCTTCGTCCTCAACGTATGCAACGCCACGAGCGGCGTGGCCAGCGCCGACGCGCAGTTGGCGCTGGGTTTGGAGACTCAACAGCTCGACGGCAAGGCCTGGAAGGGCGTCGTGGCGCATCTGGGCGGCAAGCAGCCGCTGACGGTCAAGCTGGACTTGGTCTTCGGCCACAAGGTCAAGTTCTACCTGGCCAAGGGCTCGGGTGCCGTGAACCTCACTGGTTACTTCCAGCCGGGCCCTCCCGCCGACCTGTTTGAGGTGGAGGAGACCTCCATGGTGGAGACTGTGAAGGCTGAGAACTCGAACGGCAAGAAGAGCAAGAAACGTGCTCGTGAGGAGAAGATGGAGGAGAAGCCCCAGAAGAGCTGGGATGAGGTGCGTTCATGGAATCGATTGGGTGTATCTGCATGTCTTCCCATCTGTAAATTACCCCCGCGGTCCTTTTTCGCTATCACGGGGGTCCAGACCAGGTGGGATAGGAAAGTGTATGCTTTTATGGCGAGAGTTCTTCTCGTCTCAATACTCGCGCATGGTCCTTAAGGCTGTCTCCGTGCGGGCGTAGGGATGGTGCCGTGGCTGTCTCGTTATGCTGGATGCTGCTGTGATCCAATGCTCACCACTTTCTGTGCTCTTTTACGCTTCACCTAACTGCTTGTCGGAAACGATGGCGGGAGGTGTCGTGTGAAGGAGTGCGTTAGGAGAGGGGTGGCGCTTGGGGAAGGTTTGCTCTGGTGAGGTGGCAATTTAAGCGGTGCTTCCTATTGCGCCTGTAAAAGGCTCTTGTGGTCTTTCCCGTCGGAATCATACGAGTCATAACTGTGCAACATCCATATCGATGCATGTCGTGCATGTGTAGTACTAGTATGTGATTTGATCTGTAGTGCTGACGTTTGTTTTTTATTTAATCTTTAGGTGTCACCTTCGTCTAGTGGTTCGGAAGAAGTGTCTGCGAAGAAAACTAAGGCTGATAAGCCTGCTAACACGACGCCTCCAGCCAAGAAGGAGGAGCAGAAACCCAAGTCGGTTGAGACCCATGCTAGTGCCTCTACTTCGAACAACGATGCTGCGGCCGGTACATCGCAGAAGAAGAAGCGCAAGAAAAACAAGCACAAGAAGCAGGCTGCTAACGGCGAGTCCAAGTAAACAACAACTTAATATATTAGCACACACCTCATGCTCTAGTGTCAGTTTTGTTTCAGCTTTAAAATGTTCCTAAGCAAAGTACGCCCTAAACTGCTAGGGCGCTTGAGTGGCTACAGGTACCCATGATCCTGAAGCCGTTCGATGTAGCGTTTGAATTGCAGCATTGCCCCAGTCAACACTTGTGATGGCCACGAACAGGACAAAGCACACGTAGAGAACCCACGCGACGTTGAACATCTTGAAGGCGTGCATGTTGCCTCGGCCAATGCACTTGCCCATCCACGGGCAATGGTGGTCGTAGCCAGCCACGCACACGCCGCAGTCCTCGCAGTGGTCAGTCGAGCGGTCCTGCTCGATACCGCAGATATCGCAGAACCGACGGCGCGACGGTCGTCGTCGCGGCCCGAAGGCCTCCGCAGGAAGTGGCTGCATCGCGTTTGACTCCTCCGGTGACAATGAGAGGTGTCCAGCCTCCAAGTCTGCTTCGCTCTCGTCCTCCGTCACGGTCACCTCCTTGTTCCTCGGCGGACGCACGATGCCTGGATCCGAGCACGTGGTCTGGAACAGGTAGTAGAGCGTCATGCCGCAGAGGCCGAACGTTATCACGGTGTCGTACCAAGGCATGGTCTCCGCGTGCTGCGAGAGGAACATGCCCGTGGACACCAGAATGATGCCGAGCGTCACCACTACACCGATCCAATGGGGCCCCACGACCACGAGCTTGGTCTCCACCTTGGCACCGTCCGCCGCCACCACGCGTCGCTCATGAAGGACCTGATGGCCACAAGCGCCACGTTAGACTCGACTCGCCTACTCTTCAACCACCAGCACCGCTTCACTCCACTCACGTAGCTGTGTCCGATCCGGCGGAACTTGCAGCAGCACAGACACGAGAGCGGGTCGGTGCTGCCCAGCGGCTGCGACAGCGCCAGCAGCAGCGCGTCCTCGTCCTCGTCCTCGTCACCGGCGCGGACCTTGTCCAGGTGCTCGCGCAGTCGCTGCACCTCCGCGCGCTGCGCCTCGCACTTGGTGCGCGCAGTGGACGCCGACAGCGCCGCCGCGCGCACGCCACGCTCGCTCTCGCTCTCGATGCTCATGCGCTCACTTCGGTTTCTTGCGGCGGCTGATGATGGCACAAAACGGCTCGCGGGAAGCTCGCGGATACGCAAATGCGACGCGCGATAGACCGGTGGAAGTCGGCGCGCGAGAACGTCCACCTCAAGAAGGGATCTATTGCTACAACGCTGCCGGCTGGGCAGTTCCTTGTGTGCAGGCACGACAACAACCTCTTTCTCTCTAGCTAACGCTTCCTGATCTATGAAATGGTGCAGCGATTCCAGGCCGACGAGCTCTCGGAGGCTTCGGCGCTCGCGGACTCGCTGCTTGATGTAGAAGCACGCGCGGCCGAGATCTTCTCGAAGAGCTTGCGGTCGGCCTCCTCCTTTTCCAGACGAGCCTTTGCAGCCTCGGCAGCCATGTGCTCGTCGTATGTGGAGATGTTCACGCCAAGTTCAGCCTTGGTCTCGTCGTTCACAGCCTCGGCGGGCTCCGTGAGCACCACGAACGCGTCCTGGTCGCTCTCACGCACGATGCGCTGCACCTTGGACGACTTGAACACGTCTTCCATGCGCACGTGCTGGATGCGTCGCTTCGTAGTGCTGCTCACACGGTACACGCGAGCGCGGTCGATGGTCTGAGAAACGTCGCCCAAGTCGAGGAAGCTCTCGTCTGAGATCATCAGGTTCAGCTGGTTCTTGTATTTCTCCAGCTCCTCCAGACGGACTTTGAGACGAGCAGAACTTCCCTCCTTCGGCACTTGCTGGTCAGGCAGCTCTCCCTTGGCATCGTGGGCCAGCAGACCCAGGAAGCACACAGCCGTCATAAAAGCGTCGAAGCCTGCTTCGTGACACAGCAGGCTCTCGTTGCCATCGGCTTCGGCCTTGAGCGCTTGGCGGTACGTCTCAAAACGCTCTTCGCAAGGGATCAGGCTCTCGGGCTCAGGCTTGACATTTTCACGCATGTACTCAAACAGTGACGACAAACCCGTCGACTTCAGCTTGTCACCAAGAGGGGAGCGCAGGGTAACGTGCTTAGTGTCGTAGATGGTGGGGAACAGCCCGAGCAGCTGCGTCTTGAACTCCGCGAGCGTCTCGGGGAGCGGCTTGTAGAACTGGTGGAACACATACACAAAGTCCAGCAGCGCGTTGTGTCCGACGACAGGCAGCTTGCTCTCGCTCACGGCCTCGATCACCTTGGAGAACCCGATGGCCTCGTTCATCTCGCGCTTCATCTGCTTGACCTTGGCCGCAATCCGCTCTTCCTTGATCTTCTTGGACACGTACGAGACCTCCACGCCGCCCTCTGCGGCTTCCGAGTACAGGTAGCTGGCCTTGGCGCGGACAGTCTCGTGCACGATCATCGAGTAGAAGGAGTTCCTCGTGGGCACGACCAGCTTCTCGCCCTTCTTGGCCCCCGCAGCGATCCACTGGTCCAGCTGGTCGTTGACACCCTTCTGGAAGGCCACGCCGTCGCCCGACAGCTGCAGGTTCTTGTTCACCTTGGTGAGCCCGTCGATGCGGCGCTGCAGCCGCTTCTTCATGGCCGGCGTCTTGGCCAGGCTGACAAACGGGATGCCCTCGCCGATGAACTTGTTGAAGTCGAAGCCGTGCTCCGACAGGAACTGCAGGCTGGAGGCCTGGCACAGGAAGCGCTCGTCCAGCGCGCCGTACGGGCGCGGGAACACGTAGAAGTTCCACGTGTTGACGTGGAACTGGTCCTTCTGGTCCACGTGCACTGTGGAGAGCCCGAACTGCGTGATGAGGAAGCTCTCGCCCGCGCGCTTCACCTTGCGGTAGCGCTCCTCCAGCGTGTCCAGGTACTGCTCGCGCTCGAACTCGTTGGGCGAGAGGCCCGTAAACTCCGTGTCAATGGCCACGAAGCGGCACGAGGGCAGCGCCAGGTCCTTCTGTAGGTCGCCCAGGCACTCGGCGAAGTTGTGGCGCGTCACGTTCATCTCGGCGGCGGCGGCGCTGAAGTGGCGGGGGCGGGCGAGCAGCGAGCGGCGGAGCGTCAACTGGGCGCGCAGCATCCGAGAGCCACGAATGCCTATTGTGCGGGATGGGCATCACGCACGTGGCGAGTGAAACTTAGGAAACGGCTTGTGACTATACAATACACGACTGGTACATGTATGGGTGTGGGGCACATGAGGTACCTGCGTTTCGGCATAGCATGCGGCGGCGACCCTTTCGAGCGGCATATTGCGGCGCGACATGGAGGCCAAGGCGACCAGCGTCAAGGACCTGACGGACGCCGACGTGTACGAGCTGGTGTTCCAGCTCAAGCAGTGCAACGAGAGCGACCCGGCGGAGACGAGGCGTCTGCTGCAGGACCACCCGGAGCTGGCGCGCGCCGTCGCGCAGGCGCAGCTGCGTCTCGGCATGATCAAGGAGCGCACGGCGTCGGGCCCCGCACCCGCCAACGCCATCGTACGCTGCTGCTGCTGCTGCTGTGCGTTGAGGCTGTGGGCTGCATCTAACTTGGGCTGTTTGGTGTGTGGCAGGGCGTGTCCAATGACCTGATGGAGAAGCTGGACCCGGAGCAGCAGGAGCTGCTGGAACAGGTGCAGAACTTGGCACCTGAGATCATCCAGTCGCTGCCGCCCGAGGAGCGGCGGCAGATCATGGAGCTGCGCGAGGCCATGGGACTCCCGCCTTTATAGGCGCAAGCGGCGGCGGCGGAGTTCTATTTAACCAGCCAGGAACTGAGGGAGCTTGAGGCGCACCCAGCTGCGGAACAGACGATGACGTGGAGTTGGTTGTCGAGTTTGTTGTACGGTGCTGTCTGTCTACTGCGGAAGCTCGCGAGGTACCTACACTTAGAATTTGAAATCCTTGAGCTTCTTGCTCTTCTCGGTCTTGGCCTTCTTCTTCTTCTTGGCTGCCTCCTCGTCGTCTTCCGCAGGGTTGGTGAACTCCGATGGAGGTGCGTCTTCGAAGCGACGCCGGACCCGACCGGTCTCAGTGCGCGTACCGCTTGATTCGTCGGCTGCACCAGGGACGACATACGCATGACCCGACCCGTATAACGCTGTACCGACTGATGTCTATAGCGAAACAACAGCAAGGTTAATGCTTGTGCAGAATTAAATATTGGCGATGAAGCACTCACATCTTTCTGCTCGAGAACGGTGTATAGCTGTTGAGGGGCATCAGGTGTCTCCGTTCCTCTGCGCAAGATACAAGTCGCAAGGTTAATACAGTGCCTCGAACGAGGCTATGGTGTGAATTCGCGTACCGGATCCCCTTGCGCAGATCCACAATGCCAGGCGTCGTAAGACCCGATGCAACGCTCGAGATACCGTCCACAAGCGGCGTTTCCAAACCAGTAGCATCAAGGCCCTCAGCTTCCCCTTCCGCCTCATCGGCGTCTTCTGCCCCCTCTTCTTCTTCACCTTCTTCCTCTTCCGCTTCTGCATTGTTTTAAAAAAATTAGATGAGTGATGACATTTTAAAGGCAAAAATGGTTCCTGCAGCGAGCTGAACAAACCTTCTGCTTCCTCCAGTTCTCCCCACCTCTCGCGATTAATTTCCTCACCCTGCACCACAACCACAATTAGTTTCCGGACCCTTCACAAAGAACCCGTGCTGCATGTCCTACCTGGGTCTCTGACTCAGCAGCCTTGCCGAAGACGTCACCGTATAACGGCACACCATTCTCATCCACAGGCGGTTTACCCCAGCCGCCAGGGTGATAGCCGAAACTTGCGCCTTCCGGAATCGGGGCATTCAAGCCAGGAATCTTGAGGTTCGGATAAGCTGGCGGCGGGCCGTATCGCTGTACATTCAACAACCACGGAGGTGGTACGCCTTCCACCATACCAAGGGCTGCCTTAAGCTCGTCGGAGAGCTGGCCAGGCACCTTCGTCTTCACCTTCACCTCGAACTCTTTGCCTTCATAGTACCTGCAATTCCAAGTGTATATCACCACAGTAAGCATCACTACCACCAACTATAATGAATCCAACGTACAGATCACCAAGCTGGGTGAGCTTCGGCTTCGTCTGGAAGCGGAAGAAGGCGTCGTGCAGCACCTGGTAGTCGATATCCACCCGCCCCATCTTGGGCTGCACGCGTTCCCTCGCGCGCTGTTTGTGCTTCTTCTTGTCGTCGTCCTCCGCGACCGAGTCCCTGACCTCGGCAATGCCCGTCTGGGCGATGAACTCGGGCAGCTTGAACGGCGGCTTCTCGATGCCGCGCTTGCCCTGCAGATACTTGCGCTTGTGGCACCAGTGGCGCGGCACGGGCACCGTGTTGCGGTACGACTTGAGGTACACGAGCAGCCGCGGGTCGGCGGACGTGACGTCGTGCGCCTCCACCACGTCGGGGTACGCCACGAGCTGCTTGAGCTCGGCGACACTGAGCCGCTTGCTCTTCTTGCGCGCCTTCGTGGACAGCTCCAGCTGCTGCTCGTGCTCGTCGTCCTGCTCGCCAGCCCCGTCCTGCTCGTCCTCCTCCTTCTTCTCCGCCTCGGCCCCGTCCTAACACGTGCAACAACAACAGCGTGAGCAGCCAGCGGCCGGATCCGGCGCCCTGCGAGCCCCCACGCACCTCGTTGTCCGTGGCGCCGCACAGCTCCTGGGCCGACGAGAACGTGCCGAACACGCGCATCATCTCCTCGTACGCCGGGTCGCCCTGCAGCTCCTGGCTCAGGTCGGCGCTCACGTACTCGACCTCCACGTCCGGCGCGGGCTCCTGCTGCGTCTGCGGCTGGGCGACGTCCTCGCCGGCGCCGCCCGCCGCCTCGGGCGCGACGCCGTTGGCCTCCGCCTGCCTCTGCGCGCGCTTCTTGAGGCGCCGCCGCTGGTTCTTGGTCAGTCCGCTGCCCGCCATGCCGCCGCTGCTTCAGCTCCACCCCTGTGGCGGCCCGAGTTCTCAAGTAGCAACCGCTCGCCGCCGCTCAGACCGCTCGCCCGAGGTTGCTCAAAGGGGCGCGATTTTCAGTGCATTTAGGAAGGGTATTGAAGTATGTTAACGACGACCACCGGGGTAGCCATCGCCGGGATTATAGTGCGCGAACTCCGACGCCATGGCGGACGATGCGCTGGCGAAGCTCGTGCTCTTCCTCTCCACGACGGGTGCGTGGGCCCGCTGACGTGTTTCGGGCGGGTGGGGGCACGCTGCGCGCTTACTTGTGGATGTGCGTGGCCGCTGTAGAGACCCGCAGCCAGCTCTACCGCCTGCTTCAATATGGCGCCAAGTTCTCCAAGTGGGCGCTGGCTCAGCACTGGCAGCTTGGCCAGGACGCAACGAGCGCATCTGATAGAATTCTACAGGTCAAGCAGCCGGCGACAGCTCCATCGTCTGAGCTGGAGACGAAGGACGCAGAGCAGTGCAGGAGGAGGATCGTCGCGTCGCTGGGCCGGGCAGAGCTGATGTTCGGCGACGCCCGCAGGTTCTTCCGCCTGCTGCAGTTCCTCGAGATGGCGGACCTGTACCGCCGAGTTGGGGAGCCCTTGCGCCTGGTCCGCGTGCTGCGGCGAATGCGCATCTCGTGCTTCTTCTTCTTCTACCTCATAGAGAACTACGTGGTGTTCTACACGCGCGTGCTGGGCGTGTCGCCGCGGGACCCGGTCATTCGGACGCTCCGACGCGGCTGCAACGGCTTCTGGTTGTTGAGTATTTTACTTGCGTTCCCGCTGGATCACATGCTACAGCGCGGCACCATGCTGTCGGTGATCAAGAAGATGCTGGACCTGCCGGTGGCGACTGTGGGGCTTTCGGGGCTGCGCGTGAGCGACGGTATCTTCGGCGTGCTGGGCCTCGTGTCCGCTCAAATCGGCGTTTACACTCGCTGGGTGAATGTGATGGCCAAGTTCCGACACCCGAAGCGGCTAGCAGCGACGCCCGATATCGCGTAGAGCAGCAAGTACCGGTAGCAGGAATGAACGAGCTTTTGCTGTTTGGGACTCAGCTAGTCGCTGTCCTGGATTTTGATCACACTGCACAGGACAACCATCATGATGATGGCAGGAAGGAAAACTTCCGCCCACAACTTGCATCAACACCAGGTGCAGTGCTATGGGGACAAGCATATACCATGGTACGTGTACGAAGCAGATCTCCTCGAACCTGAGACCGCGCCTCAGTCTGCTCCTCCCGGCCACTATTAATACGCCATCCCTTTCTGCCTAAGTCTCCATCCACTCCATGACCTCACCAACGTCCAGTTGCTGGGCGCTGCCTTCACGTGGCGCTGACCGCGATGAGCTGCACGGGCGTCAACTCGTCCACGTCAAGTGCCCAGAAGTGCCCAGTGGATGGCTACATGTAGCCAATTTGCTTTCGAACTTAACGGACGACCAGGTTCAACTGCCGCGTTGGGCCAATCCCGTGCGCTTTATTTAACTCCTGATTTTTCGCCCTATCCCTGGGGCCCATACAAACGCCAAGTCAAGTCGCCGCGCCGTTCGTCCTCTCTCCCCACAGACGAAGCTGCAGGCTGGCGCGCACCCGCTCGGACGCCAAGAAGCGCGCGACGTCCGGACGCCCCCACGCACGCGCAAGCCCCAGGCAGCACCCGCACCACACGCAGCGGCGTCTCCGCTGCCCGCCGACACCTTCCGCGCCGAGATCTGCGCAGAACTCGCTGCAGGACGCGCGCGCGACGCCAGCAGATCCTGCGCGGTCCCCCAGCGGCGCTCTCTAGCTGTAGGCGCGCGTTTTAAGAGCACTACGCGGCCATGAAGAAGTCCCCCGTGGCCGCCATGAGCAACATACGCGACGCCGTGCGCCGCAAGAGCGTGGGGCTGAGCTTCACCACCAACTTCAGCATCTTCAGCCGCAGCGCCAGCTCCACGGGCGAGGACGACCGCTCGGAGCGCGAGGACGGCGAGGACTTCCACGACGACCTGGAGAGCAGCCACTACAACCGCTCGCGCGAGGACTCGGCGCCCGGGGAGGACGACCCGGACGGCAGCCCGTCGCCCGCCGTGAGCTCCCGCAGCTCGTACGTGGAGCCGCCCGAGCCGCCGCTGCCGCCGCCCGGCGGCCTGCTCGAGGCGGCCACCAAGAACGTGCAGGGCAAGATGCAGACGCTCATGGAAACGTTCCACGAGGTCACCACGTCCCATGTAAGGCGGCGGCTGTCCCGCAGGAATCTTGTCGCGAGAGATGGCTACAGACGGACTCATTTCTGTGTGATGCGGATTGCCCCCGTGTGATTTGTAGGACGACGAAACGATCCAGTGCAGCGTCTTCCTCTCCAGAACGGCGCTCTTCTCGGACCGGCTCGTGGTGTTTATCGGCGACAGCGATGGCTCCCCCGCGGGCATTTGGAGCGCACGGCTGTGCGTCCGTTCAGGCTCGGAGGGAGGCGGCATCTTCAAGGGCAGTTTGGGATCCATGCTCCCGTATATTATGAAGGCCAAGGATGACAAGCTGGGCATTGTACTCTTTGATGACATCTTCAAGGACTCGATGCAATCCGGAGAAGTTGACGTAGGTCTAGAGTCATGATGTCGGGTTGTAAAGGGACCTGCGACTGATGATATTTTTTCTTTCTTTCTACTCACACAGATGAGAAGCGCAGTGCAGCGGTTCATGACCGGCTGGCGGAACCACGTCCTGACCTCACGGGCTACTCACGTGTTTATCGTAGCGTACAGGGATGGTGGCAACCTACTGATTGAAGCGCTTCGGGCTCACATGAAGGAAATGCAACGTCACATTAGTGGAGTTGCTTTTCTGCAGTCAACGCACAACATTTCTTCGGACGATTCGTACACGTTGCGGAAAATAATTGCTCAGTGGTGCATCGCCTACATGTCATCACCTGAAGGCGTGCACGCATTGAAGCGCATGAAATCAAAAGAGACCCCGCTCGGTTGTGTGGTACTTTCGGCCGGGCGCGTGAACTCGGACGTAGACTTGCTCCAAGTTGTTGTTTCGTCGGTATACGCAAGCTTCAAGGCAAGATGGTCAGGTTTCCGCGTGAAAAATGTAAACAGCGGCATGGAGAAATCTTGTTACGTCTGCAAGGGTGCTTTTAACATGCGACGTTGGCGCCGGCATTGCCGCACATGCCAAAATCCATGCTGTGAGAAATGCTCTTCAGTAGAGAACACACGCCACGAGGGCCAGGTCAGACTGTGTTTTACGTGTCGGGCACTGCCCTCACTTATCCATTGGTCGCGTCCGCGTTCAGTGCGTACGGGTGAGAAGGAGAGTGTGTTTAGCGGCTCAGCCAAGCCGGGCAAGATGTCGGTCAATGACTTCGAGCTTGTCACCGTTATCGGTCGTGGCGCATGCGGTAAAGTCCTGTTGGTTCTCAAGAAGGATGGCGCTGATGCGGGCCACTTGTATGCGATGAAGGTACTGAAGAAGGAGTGGGTTATGAACAAGGATTTGGTCACGCAGACAATGGCAGAGCGCCGCATCTTGCAGGAGGCCAACCACCCGTACATCGTCCAGCTTAAGTATGCATTCCAGAACCAAGACAAACTTTACATGGTGATGGAGTACTACAGTGGCGGCTCGCTGCGTCAGGTATTGCGACGTCGTGGCCGTTTTAGCATCAAGCGTGCGCGGTTTTACCTGGCCGAGATTCTTCTTGCCATCGCGCACTTGCACTCCTCAAATATTCTGTATCGTGATTTGAAACTAGAAAACATCGTCATCACCGCGGACGGCAACGTGGCATGCACGGATTTCGGTCTGTCCAAGGAGGAAATGGATGATAACGAGCGGACTAGTTCTTTTGTTGGCACATGCGAGTATTTGGCGCCTGAGCTGATCATGAAGGAAGGCTATGGCAAGGCGGTGGACTGGTGGGCACTGGGTATCTTGGCGTACGAGATGATCCAGGGTGACTCACCGTTCCGTCACAATGTGCCCACGATCCTCTTTGACAAGATTTTGAAGGAAGAGCCTGAATTTAGCGACCGCTTTACCCCTGAAGCCCAGGATCTGATTTCGAGCCTGCTCACCAAGGACCCTGAAAACCGTCTTGGCTGCGGCCCCGAAGGAGTCGAGGAGATCAAGCAGCACCCGTTCTTCGCCGAGATTGACTGGGATAAGCTGCTGCGTAGGGAGATGGAAGTGCCTCGTCCTCCGCATCGCATGGAGGACGTTACCGACGAGAGCCACCTTTCCCGTGCCATCGCCAAGATGCGCGAGGCGCGTGAGGAGATCATGCCGGACTCGCCGGTGTCGCTGCCTTCTTCTCCGTCGGAGCAGAAGCACTTCGACCGATTCTCGTACCAGGGACTTGGCGACTGGAAGCCGGAGATGGCTGACATGGAGTTCGACGAAGAGACGGGCGACTTCAAACAGGACACCATCCACGAGGACGAGGAGTTCTTGGAGGAAGAGTCAGGCGACGGCGACGGCGTGCCGCTGTCTCCTGGCTCGAAGAAGAGCTCCATGACGTCCTCAAAGGCGTCTCCGTCCAAGGCCAACAGCTCGGACACCCCACCGGCCTCGAGCTCGGCTGCATCGCCTAGGAGTCCACAGAGCGTGGGCAGCCCTAGCAGCCCGCCCCCCGCGCCCATGAGCCCCGGCAGCCCCGTGGACAGCTCGGAGCCCACCACGCCCGTGGAGCCGCAGTCTCAGATCATTTAGGGGGCGCGTCGCACTCGATTGTCAATGGTAGGCCAGCAGCACAGAGAGATACATACAGATCGTGTATGGATGTAAATGCATGAGGAAGCAAGTTGCGCTTCAGTTGGAGACGAAGGGGCCAGCCAACGTGAGGCTGACACGGAGCTTTGCGCAATGCACCGCGCCTGTGCCCCCCAAGCAGCGGTTTAACGCGTTGAAGTTCAAAGGGCTAGGGTCCGCAATTCCTCCCAGCCAATCAACACGCCCAGATCTGATTGTGTGACGTACATCGTTGCCAGAAAAGGGATTGCGCCGTGTAAACATGGCGCGCGTGGCCCCCCCCCCTCATTAAGCAACTCGATTGGATGCGCGTGAGGCTCGCGTTGAGCCCCCCAGCCTGGAGCCTCACTCTTCAATCCGAAGCGGAACCCCCGAGCCAAGTCCCAAGCCCAAGCCCGCCACATGTTCGCCAAGACCGTGCGCTCGATGGCCGCCCCGGCGCGCCGCGGCTTCGCCACCAGCCAGAAGATCAAAGTGCAGAAGCCCATCGTGGAGCTGGACGGCGACGAGATGACGCGCGTCATCTGGTCCCAGATCAAGGACAAGTACATCCACCCGTACCTGGACCTGGACATCGAGTACTTCGACCTGGGCCTGCCGCACCGCGACGCCACGAACGACCAGGTGACGGTCGACGCCGCGCACGCCATCCAGGAGCACCACGTGGGCATCAAGTGCGCCACCATCACGCCCGACGAGCAGCGCGTGGAGGAGTTCAAGCTCAAGAAGATGTGGCGCTCGCCCAACGGCACCATCCGCAACATCCTCAACGGCACGGTCTTCCGCGAGCCCATCGTCATCTCAAACGTGCCGCGCCTTGTGCCCGGCTGGAAGAAGCCCATCGTCGTGGGCCGCCACGCCTTCGGCGACCAGTACAAGAGCACGGACTTCATCGCCCCCGGCCCGGGCAAGTTCGAGGTGGTCTACACGCCCGCGGACGGCAGCGAGAAGACCACGCTCGAGGTCTACGACTTCAAGGGCCCCGGCGTCGGACTGGCCATGTACAACACGGACGAGAGCATCTACGGCTTCGCCAAGTCGTGCCTGTCCTTCGCGCTGAGCAAGAACCAGGACCTGTACCTGTCCACCAAGAACACCATCCTCAAGAAGTACGACGGCCGCTTCAAGGACATCTTCGAGGAGGTCTACCAGAACGAGTTTAAGGCCAAGTACGACGCCGCCGGCATCACGTACACGCACCGCCTCATTGACGACATGGTCGCCCAGGCTCTCAAGAGCGACGGCGGCTTCGTCTGGGCCTGCAAGAACTACGACGGTGACGTGCAGTCGGACATCGTCGCCCAGGGCTACGGCTCGCTCGGCCTCATGACCAGCGTGCTGGTCGCCCCCGATGGAAAGACGGTGGAGGCCGAGGCCGCCCACGGCACGGTCACGCGCCACTGGCGCCAGTACCAGCAGGGCAAGAAGACGAGCACCAACCCCATCGCCTCGATCTACGCCTGGACGCGTGGACTTGCCCACCGCGGCAAGCTCGATGGCAACCAGGAGCTCATTGACTTCTCCCTTGGCCTGGAGGACGCCGTGATCAAGACGGTGGAGGCTGGCCACATGACCAAGGACCTGGCCATCTGCGTCCACGGCTCGAACGTGACTCCGGACCACTACCTGTACACGGAGGACTTCATGGACAAGGTCAAGGAAACCTTCGATGCTACGCGCAACTAAATGGAGAGTGGGGGGGCGGGAGTCCTGCTTGACAAGCTGAGCTTACTATCTACACATACACGCAATTAGCCGGCTGGCTGGCGCGCATCAGCACGCTCGCTTCATTTTATCAGCTTCTCAATAAAGCCAATGATCAACACCAGAGCAAAGTGTCTGTATTAATTAGTCCCCATGAGGTCGTTGCGATGTCCTGCTGAGCCTGCAGCTAAAATTACCAGTTAGTTGTCCTAGGGAAGCAATGTCGACTGCAACACCTTCAAGCATGGCTGCCCCGACAGTATCACCACCTGTGGACAACAAGTCTGCGAGCTCAGCGTCTCTGAACCATAGTAGCACCTCGGAATTGCCAGCTTCGTTACAGCCAATTCAAGTGTCTTTGCTGCAACGTGGCCAGAATCGCGAGCACTACCTTTTCCAGCAGTCTATTGCACAAGCACAAAACAAGGGTGGTGGTCGTGGTCTACTTCGGCGCTCAAGTCCCAGACGCCTCTCGGCAACAGCGTTTACGAGATCGACATGGAATGTGCTGTCGGCTAGCGATGACCATCTAGACGATTTACTCAAAGGTGTTGCTGCCTCGATCAATTCCCCGGAGCACCTTCCACAAGCCGAAAAGGACGGATTGATTATTCAGGCAGCATTAGGACTCTGGATACGGCGTCACGAAGCACGGGGATTTCGTCGGTGGAAAGAGGGCACCCTGCATCGAGTGGACTTGCAAGCGTTAATTGCAGCGGGCGTTGATGTGAACGAAACAGCTCGCCAATTACTGCTTACTGCCGAAACCAAGCGCCGATTGCTGGCTAACGAGCGTCACATTTCTCTCAATGACCATAGTCACGCCGATGATAAGTGGATGGCGGCCAACTTTTCCTACGCCGAACTCGATTTGCTGCTCGCTTGGGCACGGCACACGCAACCTAAGACATGTCGAGGGGTTGACGATAATACTTTGCGCGAGGCACTAAGATATTTGCGCTTCAACCAGTATCAGGAAGGCGAAGCGATCTTCTTCCAAGGCGACAAAGGTGACGTGTTCTACCTTGTCCTTGATGGCAGCGTCGGGATCTATGGAGCCAAACGCACTCAGCCATCAGAGAAACAAAGGCGTAAACAAAGCATTCTTACTGGCACTAATGGGACAGCTCGAACGGCCCGTACCGGTGCTTCAATCCGTGAAAAGCCTGACATGAATTTAATGGGCCCACGGATGTTCACCTATCGATCTGGCGAGAGTTTTGGCGAAACCGCGATGTTCACAAATGCTGCTGTGAGGACGGCCACAGCAATCGCTTTCGGTGACCCGAGTTCAGGTTCCTCAGGCACTGTTTGCGAACTTGGTGAAATATCGCGAGCAGCGTATTCACGCACCTTAAAACGGTTCCACCAGCATTTCTTCACACAGGCGCAACGGGTAAACTTCACGCAGCGCTTGTTTCTCTTTAAGGACTGGCCACGAGCTCGTGTTGTTGAGGTGGCCGAGGTGCTAGAACTCCGTCGAATCAGTTTCGGTAGCGTTCTCGTTACTGAAGGAGTCACGCCACTGTCGCATTGCTTCTTTGTTCTCAGCGGGACGGTGAATATCACTACCCAGCTAGAGATTAATAAGCTTATGAATGAGGAACCAACGATAACTCAAAAGACAAAAGGTTTGAAAAAAACGCAGCGGCGAACTCAATTCACTATCGCACTACACACTGTTCGGGTCGGCGAAATTGTAGCACTGGAGACACTTCTCGAACCGGACGACTCGACAGCGCGAGTTTCGTATACAGCAGTAGGGGGCTCAGCTGATCTCGAAGTGTATGCACTGAAGCGCTCAGATGGACGAGCTTTCCTAGCCAGCTGTGCATTGAACATAATTCACCAAGTAAAGTCTATGTGTGCGTCCGAACGTGCTCATCGCGAAGAAAGGATTGAGGTTTCACGTCGTGCGCTCACCGAGCGTGAATTCATTAACACCAAACATCGTTTGGATCTGGAAAACGAAGCTTTTGAACTTGGTCTCACAGATCAGCAGCAACGCCAGCGGCAAAAAGAACAGGAACTGGAGGATCTCAATAAACTATCCCTGCCTAATACCTCGCGAGGACCTCTCGACCTCCAACGACCATTTTTGCCGCATCTGGATCCTGTCAAGCTTTTAGTGGGGGTAGATGAGAGCACTCCAGCGCCTACCACTGAAGTATCTCGGTCCTTGAACCGCGACATTCAAATTGATACGTCACTTGGCGAGGTAGCCGTGCCCCCCAAAATGCTTTCAACCCTCGTCAAAAACTTCGTTGTCCGAGACTGGGATACCCTTGCAGATGACTACGCCCAACGCCTTACTCTTCAACTTCCGGTGCGCAGCTCCCTGTCGCCGCTGCTGAATCGTATACCTTATTCCGTGACATGCAGGCCAGAAACGATGGCTCCGACACAAATGCATGCTGCCCGCCGAAGACGCGTACCAGCAACACAGTCAGCAAGATTACATGATGAGAGACAAACTCGAGATTCACACATGCGGCAACTCAGTTTGGATTACGACGCCATAATGCATTGGGATCCTGTCAAGAAGAATTTTGTTTTGCTGCAGACGCTGGCATCAAGTGCGCCCAAAAGACAGCCACAGCAGGCACGCGCTTTTGCTAACCCCAACTCATTGAATCCCGACAATCCGTCCGGACAAACTGAGGGAAAAACTACTGAAAATCAGAGCCTGCACCGGACAAAGTCGCATTACCAACTGCAAACAGCACAGAAATCAGCACGTAAGTTGGCAGACGAGCACATCCGCAAACAGGAAGAGCACTCGTTCGCTGATGGGGCAGTGCCTCCGAGGTCTTTCGTCCACTTCTTTTGAAAGAAAATCATCAGTGGTTTTGATCAAAGGACTAGTGTCCAGTACGTGACGCCTTGAAATCACCTGTTTATTCCATCTCCAAGCCTGTTTCTTCTGCAGATTCTCGGTAGTCGTTCTTCAGATACTATTGCTTTATTATTCTGTGGCTTTTATTGGTGTGCCAAATAACACGCAGACACATTCTCGTTGCCCGTTCCATTCGCGAAGCCACGAAAATCCGAGGACTGCTAACTTACTTCATCTCGGTGTCGGGGGCTATAGGGGTAAATGAGGTGGGTGGTGCTGGCTTTATCGACTTCGGGGCAATGGCAACTTGGCTGGACGTTGACGAGGTTGACGAAGAATGTGACCCCAACTGAGATGAGATACTCGAGAACGCTGAACTAAGAGGGAAGCAGTTTGTGCCCTGCATAGCAAACATTAAGCAAACCATATCCAGCATAGTCAGAAATTAAGACGCACAGCGAAAAAAATCAGTGCGTTCAGAATTGAACTAGCCTCTGCCTACATACCGGATTACACGGGACGTTTAGCGGATGCGTGTGTACTGTCTGCATACCGCTTGAGACCGCTGCAGCTTGTCGATCATGCTGATTAAGGTGCGGGACCGTCGGGTTCATATGGGGAAGCTGTTGGTTCGGTTGGTTCATGGCGACAGCATTTGCGGCAGCCACAGACCCGAGATGTGAGTATTGCAGGCAAGTGGCTAGTTTGCTGACTTCTTGCTGAAGTCGATCGCGGTCCCGACGTAACTCATCGCGCTCCCTTTTCAAGCTCTTGATAGCTGACACAGCTTCTTGCAAAATCGCGCTCTTGCGAACACGGTTGGAAAGACCAAGTAGGTCAACTAGTTCTTCAAACTTTATAGAACAACGCATCCGCATTCGGTTAGCAGAATAATTTGCTAAAAAAATATCCATAAACACATACCTTGACATTCACTTCTTGGCGACGCACCTTTTCACGCGACTTCTTTCGGAACCCTCGGTCGTCTTCCGGTGTCGGTGAAGGCGCGCTCATAGTAGACACACTTCCGATCGTCGAACACCCGCTAGCGTCGCATGACACAGTCATGAAGTCAAATTCACTGGTAGCCGGTAAGAAAACGCATACACACCACACTGCTCATGCAAAGCAGGGTACTTGACAAAGAGCCGAACGCACCGTTTAAACCCTGTCGCTCCGCTGAAAGAGTTCATGTCATCGTCGTCGCTGCTCATAATATTCTGACACTGCGGACTTGGCAGCTTTGGGACCGCAGGTTTGATGCTGCCGCCAAGCAGCGGTGCCGTCTTTGGCGCTGCGCTTGCAATCGCTAACGCCGCCGGCTTCTTGTGATGGTCTAAACTGAAGCTGGCGAGCTCCATGGCGTCCCTGGCACTGCGGTTCATCGTCGCCGCGTCGGGTTTCGCGCTGGCGGGAGTGAGTCCGGTCTGGAACAGCGTCGTAAAGTCCTTGCGCGGGGAGCCGAAGCCCAGCCCGACTCCAAGCCCGTTGCCGTGCTTGAGCATCTCCGAGATGCTGGACAGCGGTGGCGACGTCAAGTGCGGCACGGAGCCGCCACCGACAGCAGCAGCGCCGGAACTCTGTGCTCCTGCGGGCTGCTTGGCGCCAGCCTGCTGCTGCTGCTCTTCATCTGTGTAGCCGAGCGAGAAGCCCTTCCAGTTGTCGTTGATGTCCGTCTGCAGGAAGTACTCGCCCAGGTCCTCGATCTGGAGCCCGGACATGTCCTCGTCGAACTCCATTACCAGACACTTCACTGCGCCCCCTGAGGCTTTCGCTGCGACAATGCAGCACGACAATTGCAACTCCGTCAGAGCTTTAGTCGGCAATCGGCCATTGCTTGGATGGCACAGCAGTGCAATGTATTGCGTGCATTGTCATTTTTTCCCATTGCAATGCAATGTCACATTTGGTGGTCATTTAGCCGCGTACCTCTGCTCAAGTTCGGCGCTCTGACTCACGACGCGCAACGCGAAGTGGTCCAGCTGCAGGATGTGGCCACCGGAAGCACTCGCTGCGTCGGCGCCGGCGTCGGGCGGGTTCGGACTGTGGCATCATGCGGCAGGCCCGATATGCGCACACAACCAGCCAATCAGCGGAACGATATGCATCGCTCGGCCAATGGTGTCGCGCCGGGCGCGTGCCTCCAAAGGTGGAGAATAGCCGAGCCGCTCGGTGCCAGGGCCGCACTAAATTTCACTGCGATTCCCGCGGTGCCTTGACAGGCTTCGGTCGAGATATGACGTGGATGCGATGCGGGCGTTTGCACAATTGCGGGGTGTCAATGGTTTAACAGCAGCATTTAGGAAGAAGAGGAAACCTGTAACTTTAAATTTTTTTTTAATGCCAAAGTTGGTTAAGGGTTGATCGATTTGATGAACTTAGAGGCTGTTACAGTAAATGCAAGGTGTCTTGTAATTCGCCGGCGGCAAGCGCCTCGGAAGAAAGGGAGCCGCAAAGAACTGAAACGATGCTGCAGCACTGTATCCATCCAATGAAAAATAAATGTTCACAAACTTTGATCTGTTTGACTGCAGTATGTTGCGGTTGGAGCCCCCTTATGCCGTGAAGCGTGTGTCAAGCGGAGGTGCCGGTGTTACTGCTGCCCATGCGTCCAGCCCGGGATCCGCTGCTGCATCTAGGTCCAGACACCACCTACATGTATTTGACGTTGCACTCTCAATTGTTGATTCGTTACGTACCCGCGCTCCAGTCCACTGAAGCAGCTCATCATCGACAGTGAGACGAAATTCGTCTCGAATCGTGGTTTGCGATCCAGTTCGCCGCGCATCACAATCAAGACAAATCTTCCTTCGCATCGCTGCCCACCGAATTGTCGGCGAAAGTGGTGGGTCATTTTGCAATGGTCCCCATTATGTGGGCCATACCATAATGTATGCCGCCAACTGACCCATTCCGACGCCGTTCCCGCCAAAAACAAACTCCACAATACCAATACCAATACCAATAACAATACCAATAACAATAACAATGTCGACCCTGCAGCAGGCGGAGCGCAAGCGGCCAGCGGAGGCGGCGACGGCGGCGCCCAAGCGGCTCAAGGCCGAGACGCAGGCCAAGCGCCCGTCGCTCACGCAGCTGCTGGCGCGCAAGGCGGCGGCCGAGCCGACGCTGTCGCAGGACTCGGACGCGCCGCTCGCGCGGGTGGCGGCGCAGCACAAGGCCAAGCGCGCGCAGGCCAAGAACCCGAGGGGGAAAGTCAAAGGCAGCGGCACGACGACGGAGGACGGCGACGTGGTGTTCGAGCTCTCAGCCAAGCGGCGCGTGACCGTGCGCAAGTGGAAGGCCATGAAGTTCGTGGACATCCGCGAGTTCTACGACGACCAGGGGCAGGTCAAGCCCGGCAAGAAAGGTGCAACGCTGCTGTGGACTGTTGCCGTGCTGGTCTGGCAACGCTAAACGCTGCAACGTGCGCTGGTGCAGGCATTTCGCTGTCGCCTGAGCAGTGGGAGAAGCTCTATAGCTTCTCGGACGCCATTGCCGACGCGATTCAGCTGGTCGAGGAGGACAACGTCGGCATGGAGTCGCTTGCTGGGGTCCCCGGATGCATCTTGAGGCCGGATGGAGATGTTCGCGCTATCGCGCTGCCGGTGCGTTGCTTCAACCTCAGCGGTGCTTCAACTGCTGGTGTATGTTGAAGTTGATTGATCTGTTGGTGCTGGGATGCAGCTGTCGAACAAGCGCCGCGCTACTGTGCGCTACTTTCGCAATGGCGTCTTGATCGACATCCGCGAATTCTATGACCAGGACGGTGTCTCGAAGCCCGGGAAAAAGGGTATCTCGCTCTCCAAGGACCAGTGGATGGCGCTGCAGGAGGTGGCAGATGAGATCACGGAGGCTGCAGACCGCCTGTAGACACCATGGGCATCTTTCTTTTGACGCTGAATAATGGTATATTTGACGCTCGTATAAAAAAGGCTCTGTAAAGACTAATCAAACGACCACACGCTGGCGCTTGTGCGGACTTGTGGACGCTGCTCCGAGCACCTCGGAACGCGGACGCTTGTCAGAGTCAACGCTGCTTGAAGACTGCGGCTCGGACGTGGTACTTGGGGCTCGCGATTCTGATGTCGGCGCAGCCTTTGTCGGGGAAGCGTCTAGGATGTCGTCTGACTTGGCCGACTTAGACGCTCGCTCATCCTGGCTAATCTTCTTGGGCTCACGCTTCCGCAACTCCTCGGAGGACTTGTCTGCCATAGTATCGTTCTCCTTCGTCGCTTGCGCATCGTCGTTGTTGGTCGGAGTGTCATTTTGCAGAGGCTGCTCCTTGTCCATCTCCGCATTTTTTTCAACTTTGACAACGTCACCAGCATTTTGGTCATCGGACTGCTCAGCACTACCAGCAGGAGAGCCTGGCCGGTTGTCCGTCGACTTGTCCGGGGAGTCGCTTTGCTTACTTTGCACGTAGTATGGATCCTTCGACTGCTGTAGCTGCTGAGGGTGCACGCTTCCAGCGCCACCTTGACTAAAGTCCGACGGCACAAGGTTGAGGCCGAGAACGCTGTTCTTGCTGTCGTGGAATTCTCCAGGCATACCACCGCCAAGCATGGGGTGGTGACCAAAGAGGCCTGCATTCTGGGGACTGAAATCGTGCAGAAGCATGCCAGCTGCAGAAGAAATCAAGATCATGTCAGAATGGCCTTCACCGGTGACAAGAATGAAACGTCCGACCCAGATATGCGTTACGAAACGTACTTGTTGGTGACGGTAGAATGCCCGAGAGGTTGGGTGGGCTGGGTAGAGCGGCGAGCATGTGGTGACCTGAGAGTCCTCCGAGCATTCCCATCTGAGAGAAAGAGAAAAACAGTTAGGGATCAATGCCCAACTACCGGCCATGCTGTTGGGTCGCGTACCCCGTGCTGGTACAGTGGAAGCGACGGCGGGGTGTAACCAACGTGCTCCTTCTTAAGCAGCTGCTGAAAGCCGCGGTGCACCCGCTTCTTCTGGGTCGGGGGTCGGCTGCGGGAGTTGAGCATGTATTGGTCCGGGTCGTTGGTGAGTCCGAGCGATGCGCCGTGCATGCTCTGGAACGACTGCGTCGCGGCGCCGTTGGGGGTGGAGCCCATGCTGAAATTGGCCGAGGCTTCGGCATTGGCCCCTGCCGCCGCTGCAGCCGCCGCCTCCTTGGCAGCCTGTTGCAACTGCTTCTTCTTCTCCCCGAACATGATCTCGTACTGCGAAATAGTCACACATGGAGTCAGCCACCGTTGCAGATCAATATTCACCCGGCACCGGTACGCACGTCGTTGTTGTCCTTGATCTCGTAGGGCTCGCCGTACTCGGTGTACTTGAGCAGGATCTGGTCCACGCTCGTGCTCGAGTACTGGTAGAGCTTGTCGTTCGAGTCGAACACGATGAGCGCGATCTCGCAGTCGCAGAGCTTGGACAGCTCCATGGCCTTCTTGAAGATGCCGTTTTTGCGCTTGGCGAACGTCACCTGGCGGTTGCGGTCGTCTTCGATACGCTTGATCTGGATCTTCTTGCGGCCCATGCTGGTCTTCTAGCTGTGTGGCTGCAGTGGGTCACATCGAGCATTAGTCCAAGATACCGACGCTGCCGAGCATCATCATAGCGTTGACGTATTGACGCACCTCGTGGAAATAGCAGCGGCGAATAGAGCGGCCGCAAATACCCGGAGACAGTCGAACTCGGCCTCGGCGAGCTATTTTTATAGTGCGGGGCTCCAGACACTGCTTGCCGCAGAGCGGGGGGCCCTCGAGTGAGGGGTTATTTTTATCCGTTTTTCAGGGCGAAAGGGCTGCCGGCAGACTGCCGTTGCAATCGGTGGAAAGAGGTTGGGCCGTTGCGAAACCAGCATTGGGGCCAATAGTATGGGCTGCACTATGGCTGTGGATGGAGGGGCGCGATCCGATCTTCGGCGCCGGCCGTTTCCAGCGAGCGCGGCGAACGCGCGAACGGTCATACGCAGGACCGCGGCAGCCCCAGTTGCTTTTTATAGCCCCCCCCCACGTGTGGGCCCCGCAGCAGTCGCATCGAAACGGCTGCGCCAGTAACCGGCCGGTACGCACGGTGCGGTTGGTGTTGGGGCTCCTGAGACCTGGTGCTGCTGAAGCTGCGAATGCAGTCGTGCGGCTTCATTTCAATGAAATGGATTTGCTGGCAGAAACTGCTGGCTCTGCATTCGACGTTCATGCTGACAGCCGGCCGTGGCTACTTGCAACTGAAGGTGAAGCTTTGTCTGGTGGTTGACTTTGTTCGAGGCCAATCCGAAATTTTACATGGACAATACTTTGATTTCGTACATAAATGAATGCTTGTCAAGACTATCAAACGTCAAACTTAATTTAAGTATCAAGTTTACAGACCGGATATTATTTTTAACACTCTGCCAGCTTTTGAAAATTCGTCCATGGAGCACAAATTGCAGCTTGCAGAACAGAAATCATGCCTGTGGTGGACGATGTGGTGGACGATGGTTTCCTGAATGTTACCCGTCTTCACACTCTCCCAACCAGTCATCAGCTCCAGTAGCAAAATGCTGTCAGTAAAGCTACCTCAAGCAGCCCGCGTTCTACCGGCAGCACACCCCGAAGCGGCGGAGCATCTTCAGTTTCAACGCGCCGCCCACGATGACTACAGGGGCACTACGCCTCATGCCTCGTGATAATGCGATTTTGAACGTCGGGGTGTTCTCTTTTACTTCTACCGCTTGCCCTTAATGCCGACGAAGCCCGAGGTGGTTTCTCCGACTCCAACAGCAACTATATGTGTAACGTGTACTCGTAAAATCCAAGTTTTGGCGAGGCTCCACTTCGCTTTGGCGCCCGTTCTCCATGCCCTCCATAAGCCCAAATACAGTCATGCCAGACGTACCACCCAGAAAATCAACAATGGTCACGAATGTCATTGCCAATGACACTCATGACCAGTAACTCCAACATCAAGAAACATGAAAGATCATGGAAAGCTATGCTTTGCTCCCACCCGAGGTGCTCGCGTCGCACGTGCTGCATAGAATCGGTGTGGCCGTTGCGGCACGTCTGCATCCAAACCGTGCCACAGCAGCAACGGAACCAAACCGCGACAACAGACCCCTTGCTGGTGCAACACGCAGGCGTCATCTTGATCCCACTAGCGCGACATTCGAGCGACACTCCATGCCCCACGTCTGATGAAGAGACAGATCACACGAAGGAGTCATGGCGGCGAGCGTGCGCAACACGGCCATCAAGCGCATCCAGGGCGTGCGTCTGCGGGTGCTGCTGCTTCCTGCCGTGGCTCGTCGCCCACGTGTTGCTGTTTGTTGCGTCGCAGGATGTGCGCGAGATGATGACGAACCCGAGCGACCAGTACGCGGCCGCGCCGCTGGAGGTGCGCGCCAGCGTAGCGTCTCGCTCGCTCTGCCGCCGAGGTGACCTGACGCGCGTGTGTCCCCCTGCACGCAGAGCAACATGTTCGACTGGCACTTCACGCTGCGTGGACCGCGCGACTCGGAGTTCGAGGGCGGCATCTACCACGGCCGCATCATCCTGCCGTCCGACTACCCGTTCAAGCCGCCCAACATCATGCTGCTCACGGTAGAAGCAGTGCCGCTGATGAGCTGCAATTGCTGGGGAGGGGGGGGGGCTGAACGCTGACCGCTGCTGGTGCTTGCTGCTGCAGCCCAACGGCCGCTTTGAGGTGAAGAAGAAGATCTGCCTGAGCATCTCGGCGTACCACCCGGAGGAGTGGCAGCCTGCGTGGGGCGTGCGGCTCATCTTGGAGGCGCTCATCAGCTTCATGCCCACCAAGGGCGAGGGCGCCATCGGAGCGCTGGACTTCCCTGCCGAGGAGCGGAAGCGACTGGCCAAGCTGGTAGGAATAGGAGCGCGTGCTGCCGTCTGCCTTCCGTGCTGAGGTCTCATGTCTCTGTGAAATGCGGCAGTCGGTGGACTTCAAGTGCGAGACTTGCGGGCGGGTTGCAGACCTGCTGCCGGAGTTGCAGGCGGACGACGAAGCAGAGACAGAGAAGAAACCCTCCAAGTACGCCGAGCAGATCGCACAACTGCACATGCACAGCTTGGAAAGCGCGCCGCCAGCTAGTGCGGCGAAGGATACAAAGGAAGCTGCAAAGGCTTCTGCGGATGGTAGTGACAATGACAGAGAAAAACCCAAGGCTTCTGCTGCGGTAGCAACAGCAGATTCCACTACAATTGAGAGCAAGCCCGCTTCGACAGAGGCCGCACCATCAACCGAACCATCCAGTTCTACAGAATCAGCTAATCAGGCTTCCTCTGCACCAGCACTTGCCGCCGAATCTGTAGAACCAGCAGCAGCAGCGGAAGAAGCACAAGCGCCTGCAGTCGAGGAGCGTCAGCCGAACGTGGACACACCAATTGTTGTTGATAACATCACCCAAGTGCGCCAGTCAGACAGCGTCGACACCTTCCTACACTATCTGACCGTTGCTATCGTTGTCGCGCTCTTTGCACTGATCTACAAGAAACTATTGCAGATGCATGGGGTACTGCAGTAAGTTGCCGAGGTATGTTGTGCGGTCGCAGCGAATGTAATTTCACGTGGTGCTAGTCGAATGCGATCGCAACCAGTGAACCATCACTGCTGTGTCTCAGTTTGACCTAGAGAGGTTTCAAAGAGTCTTTGCATGGTGTAGCTTGTTTACAAACACGAAGAATATTTGACTGCCGACCAGCATTCCATCAAAGCTCGGTCTATTGTTTGTGCTCTTCGAGAATCTCCTGCATAATGCTGTTCGCAAGCTCGGGGTGAACACGGCCACCACAGCGCTTCATCACCTGACCGATGAAAAACCCAAAGAGTTGAGTCTTGCCATTCCAGTACGCGTCAAGGTTCTTCGTTGCCTTCTACAATTCAACAAAAACACATAAAATCAGTAAACTCGCGACCGCACGTGCCAAGCAATGCACTGCATCCAACATACCGGGTCCTCCAGAACGGATTGGCACAGGGCGCGGATCTCGTCAGGGTCCTGAATCTGCTTCCATCCCTTCTCCTCTACAATCTGCAGCGGGGTCTTCTTCGCCTCATTTTCGTAAAACATAAGCTCCAGCACGTCCTTTGCAATTTTGCCGGAGATCGTGCCGTCCTGAATGAGATCAATGAGAGCCCCGAGCTCCGTGGCAGCAACAGGGCTGCTGGCAATATCTCCATTGGTTGCCTTTAGGTGTCCGAACAAGTCGTTCAGAACCCAATTCACAACCACCTTCGATGGTCGTGACTTGTCCGATGCAACAGTCTCAAAGTAAGGTGCAGCTCCAGGCTCACTGACCAAGACGGAGCTCTCATACGGCGTTAGGTCGTACTGGGCACATAGACGTTCCTTCAGCGCATCGGGAAGCTCTGGCATAGTTTCACTAATTTCCTGGATAAGCTTCTCCGGCACGACAAGAGGAGGCAGATCAGGCTCCGGGAAGAAGCGGTAGTCCTTCGCTCCTTCCTTCGACCGCATTCGTTTCTACAATACGATACACGAAGTAATAGGTTAGATATCGACGAGATGAAACAACGATGCATGAAGCAAGGTCCTATCGCGACTTACCGTTTCTCCGGTGGCGGCATCGAACGAGCGCGTCTCACGGTGCACCTCTCCTCCCTCTTCCTCGATCAGCGCGATCTGTCTCCGAGCTTCATACTCCGCTGCGCGCATCATGTTGCGAATACTGTTCATGTTCTTCACCTCCACGCGCTCGCCAAAGGGCGGCGCCGTACTGGACGTCAGCGCCTTGTGCAGCGTCTCCACGTCAGCCTCGTCCCCGAGGTTCGTCGGGCGCACACTGACGTTCAAATCACAGCGCATGGAGCCTTCCTCCATGTTTCCGTCGCACACGTCCAAATGGCGCAGCAAATGCTGCAGCTGCCGCATCACCTGGCCCGCCTCGAGCGGGCTGCGAAGATCGGGCTCCATCACGATCTCCAGTAGCGCCGTGCCGGCGCGGTTGAGATCCACCAGCGTGCTGTCCTCTTCCAAGTCGTGGTTGCTCTTGCCTGCCAAAGCGACTCAGCGCGGAACTTCCCCCCCCCCAAGCACGTCTCAGCCACGTACCCGAGTCCTGCTCGATCTGGATGCGCGTGATCCGCACGCTCCTAGGGATCACGTCCTAGCGACCAGAGCCACAGAAAAAAAAATCCGCGTCAACCATTCCCTCCACAGCACGTCCGTCTCCCCAGACAGCACGCGCACCTGCTGCTGCTTGCCGGCCTGCTGGGCCTTCCACTTGCGCAGCGCCTCGTTCTTCTCCCTGCGGGACGTGAACTTGGACGCGTCGAACACGGCGTCGGCGCCGCGCCGCGCGCCGCCGTGCTCGCTGACCACGGCGGCCGCCGGCAGCTCGAAGCGCAGCGCGCCGCCGGACGCCACGGGCGCGCGCTGCTGCGTGAGCTGGTAGCCCAGCGGCAGGTCGCAGTAGAAGTAGTGCTTGCGCTCGAACAGCGAGCGCGCGTGCACCGCCGCGTCCAGCGCCAGGCCCGTGCGCACGGCCTGGCGCACGCACTCGCGGTTCACGGCCGGCAGCGTGCCCGGCAGCGCCGCGTCGAACAGACTCACGTGGCGGTTGGGCCGCGCGGACGCCAGCGTGGCCGCGGGCGCGCCGCTCATGAGCTTGGAGCGCGCCAGCACCTGCGCGTGCACCTCCAGGCCGATGCACACCTCCCAGAGCTTGCCGCTGGGGCCGCGCAGCAGCTGCAGCAGCGGCGCCGCGGGCGTCATGATGCGCTGCTTGGGCGGGATATGAGCCGTTCGTGTGGCGGAGCACCCTGAGCGAGCAACGCCCGCCCCCGATACAAAGATGAGGATGCACGAGGGTGACTCATGTTGCTGAAAGGGGGGGTCATGTGGTTTTTTTAATGTTTAGAAGCCTGTTACATGTCATATCCGTGCGGCTTAAAATAGTGTGTCCAACTCAAGGGGTTTAATCGAGGGTACTATTGTGTGGTTGGAGTGTCCATGAGGACACTTGAAGGTCCATGAGGACGTTTTATAGGTGCGCCTCGAGAGGGGCGAGGCCTGCTGCAGGAAGGGAGCGGCTGGAGGGCTGAGAGGATGGCGCTTGCACTTGCGTCCGGGTCTTCGAACACCATCAAGTGCGACGTGTTGGGCAGCGGAGGGTGGTTCGTGTACACGGTCGGGCGCTGCGACGCGAAGCTGTCGAACACGTCGCGGTCGAAGAGCTTGGTGCGCTCTCCACTGTGAAAACTGACGGGGCAGCGAGGTGCTGCGAGCTCGCGAGCCGTCAGGCACAGGCGAGAACCGGAGTACACGGAAGCTTCGATGAGCGGGCTGCACGCGAGAACTGCGGCTTGCTGCGCCTCGTCGAACACCACTGCGCCCTTGATCCAGTGTGCGAGCATCTCGCGGTCCCAAGCCGAGAAGTTCTTCCAGTTCTCGAAGTGGGAGGCAGCGGCAGCCATCGAGGGCCTGTTGGCAGCGACAGCATTGCACAAAACACACCGTTGGTAAGATGTCACGCCTACTAGGACGTGGGCTCAACCAACACGCGTACCATTTGCTTTCTCGAGCCAATGTGATGGACACCAGAAAGTCAGCTTTCTTGTCGTAGGAAGCGTCGACTTCTCCGTAGATCGGTTCAAAGAGAATCAGTTGGTCGAAGGTGCCCGGGTGCTTCGCCTCCGTGGCCCACAGCGCCGCAGCGCCCATTGAGTGGCCGATGCCTATCAACGGCCCGTGCTCGCCCCCAGCCGACTGCAGGTTTTGCACCTGCTCCCACGCCGCGTCCGCACTGATCTGCGGCCAGTCGTTCATCGGGTGCTTCGCCCGGGGTGACTTCGGGTCGCCATTCTTGTGATACAATTGCGCAGGAGCAGACTCGTCGCGGTTGGACCCGTGATATGGCTGGTCGTACGTCACGTACTTGTCCACGGCATCCTGCAGCTGCGGCGAGAGCTTCAGGCGGCGGATCACCGGGTCCCATACCTGCCTGCAGAAGCCCGTGGCATGCGCGAACAGTAGCGTCGGCTTGGCCATGACTTGGCGAATTCCCAACTCAGACCGTGGTTGAAACGCAAACTGTTTACGTGTCCCGACTACGAGCCCCACATGGCTCCAGTGTAGCCGCTGCACCGCAGTTGCAGTCCAGACGCTTGGCGCCGACAATTGGGGTGTGAGCTTTGTGGTTCTCCGAGCGACGGGTAGATATTTCCTCGAGAGGTGTGGAAGAGCTTCGTCAAACATAACTTTCGCCACTGGAATCTGTTCGGTTTGCAATGCAAACTTTGCATTGCCTCACACACCCTTCTTACGCGAGAAGCGGGATTAAAAATGACAAAGTAATGACACGAATGATTCCGCTCAAATGGATAAGATGACTCAGAACTTCCGAGTCAGATTCCTTCGATTGTAAAAAGCAGAAATGGAGCACTATATGCCCATTTATCGGTGAAGTTCCTCGTTACAGCCTAGCAACGGCGGAGAAGCAGTCCAAGCTCTCCAGGTCCGATAGGATGGCTCGGGCGCAAGCTTCGGGGTCCTCTAGAACCAACAAATGAGACCTGCCAACCATGGGGTCATGCACCTTGAAAATTTTCGGGTGGTGGGCAGATATCTTCTCGAACACTTCCTGGCGAAAGAGTTTAGTGGTGCTGCCAGTGTGGAATGTAGTCGGGCACCTGGTCTTGGTCTGCTCCTCCGGCGAAAGCCACAACCGACCACCGCAGTAGATTGCAGCTTCGACGGTCGGGTGGCACGCGAGCACCACAGCGTTGCTTTCGTGTTCATCGGGGACAATCGCTCCTTCCATCCAGCTCGCGAGACTCTCGCGATCCCAGGACGAAAAGCTCTTCCAGCTCTCGAAGAACGTGGTGGCTTCGACTCTCGAGGGCCTAGAGCAACCAGCACAGTTAGCGCAACCACCCCCAAGCATCACCTTAGTGCAGTCGCCGCACCATTTCCACTGGCGCTTCAACGTCACGTCCGCCATGAAGTTGTACGGTCTGTCGGGCCCCTTCTTCAAGGGCGGCCCGTAGATGGGCTCGAACAGCACGAGCGCCTTGAACGTCCCGGGGCTGCTCACCTCCGCCTTCCAGAGTGCCGCCGCGCCCATGGAGTGGCCGATTCCGATCACCGGACGACTAGCAGTGATCAACGTCTGGGCCTTCTGCTGCAGCGCCGTAGACGCCATCGCTATCGCATTGTTCGCCGGGTGCGTCACGTGGGGCCCCTTCTCGTCGACTTGAGCAGCCACGCTGTTGTCGTGGTTGGACCCATGGAAGGGGAGATCCACGCTCACGAAGTCCACGCCAGCTAACAGCGAGGACTGCTGCAAGCGTCGGATGATCGGGGACCAGATCTCCTTGCAGAAGCCGGCGCCGTGTGCGAACAGCAGCACCGGAGGCGTCGTCATTCTCAACGGAAGATCTCTCGGGGAGACTGTGCCCGATGGATGTGTTGACGATAGTGTTTGCTCACGCTAGCTGTGTATTCGCTGGGCTAGGCTGTCCTGCCGTCGGAATCCTTGCAAGCCAGCAGCATGAGCAACTCACGACATCTCTAGGTGACAACCCAGCTCCTAAAGCAAAATGGAGGGCGTTGATGAAGGTGCACGTGCATGGCATTCACGCTCCATGCTGCAGCACCATTTTGGCATTTGCTCTCCCTTCCAACAGCTACGAGAGCATGACACCAGCCGCGAAGGCTCCAATCCTGCTGTTTGTGCACGGCTCCAACTTCTGCAAGGAGATCTGGAAGCCAATCCAGCGCCACCTCAAGGAGCTCCCGCTGTCGCACAGTGTGCCGGGGCAGACCTCGGTGAGCAACGCTCACTGAGCATTGATCTGACATACCACGGATCGAACCGCGACGATAGCATATCTGCTGTTGTCAATGAAGCTGCCGCCACGGTGGATCACTTGGCTAGCAGATTCGTGAGGCTGAGCACGAATACCGTCCGCCGTGAAGTGCACCGACTTCGGGCCGAGTTCGGGGAGCGGCCAATTGTGGGCATCGGGCACTCGGTGGGGGCTGGAATGTCGAAGCCACGAGCCCGGGAATTTTTGCTGGCCTGGTGCTGTGTGAACCGACAGTGGAGAAACCCAGGGCTCATGGGGTGAAGAACAAGCGCCTCGTTTTCAATATCGCCATAAAACGCCAGGGATGATGGGAGAATCGCGAAGAAGCTGCCCCGTACTTCAAAAAGTCGAAAGACACGTGGTTGTTTGACCACGAGCACTTTGCGACCGTCGAGCAACGCTGGCCGTACATCTACAAGAACCACGCACCAATGAAGAACACGACACACAACCTCGTCTTGGAAAAACCAAAGGCCTGCGCTGAATTGATTCACCCGGACCTCAAGGAACTTGCCTGCTTTAGGTCGTCGTCGGCAAAGCTGTGAAAGTTGACTCAGAGAGGACTCAACTTTGCATCATTACCTCTTTCGTCTGGAAGCATGTAAGTAAAACAAAAAAGGTTTGGCTGTAAATTCAACTGTAGCATGCGCATTTTGAGCCAACAGAACCATTTGTAGGGCTTGCAATCCCATATATCGTAGACCGTAACGTGTCGTTCAATTTCAGATCTGTTGCTTTGAATCACAATGCTACTCCCCTCCTACGGCAAGCTCTGCCCGCCTACCAACTCGGCGCTCGCGTATGGTTCCAACTCCGCTAGGTCTCGGGCAATTTTCTCCGTCGCCAATGCAGGGTTTTCCAGCACAAGTACGTGCGAGTTGCCTGCCATGGGCTCTCGCACGGAATAAATGCTGGGCAATTTGCTCTGTAGCGCTTCAAATCGGCCGCCGAACCACATTTTGGAGCGACTTCCCCAGTGGAACGTAATGGGGCACTTGGGCTGCTGCAGCTCGTGCTCCGTCAACCACAACGGCTTCTGGCAGTACAACGATGCCTCGATCTTCGGGTGACAAGCTAAAGTGACTGTGCCGTCCTCGGCGTCAACGAGGCCACCCTGCAGGTATCCTGCAAGCGTCTCGCGATCCCACTTGGCGAAGTTCCGCAAGCTGTAGAAGTATTCTTCAGCTGCAGCACGAGAAGGCCACGACACTGCTCGTTGGAGCGTGAGGCCGACCATAAAGTCGATCATGTAGTCGGTCTCCGGGGAGTTCTGCGCGAGCACGGGCTCGAACAGAATGAGACCGTCGAAGGTTCCCGGATGGGCTACTTCCGTGGCCCAAAGCCCTGCCGACCCCATGGAATGACCGACACCGATGAGTTTGTGCTGCGTCTTGCCATCAGGGTCCTCCATCTTAACTTTTGCCTTCCACGCAGCCACTTGTTCCTGAACGGCAGCAGCCACCCACCCGACGAGGTCGTGGGTCTCGTTCCAGACACGTGGAGACCTCGGGTTGCTCAGGTCCACCTCGAAAGACTCCAACGCCGTGGGGTTATGCTTGTCACCATGGTACGGGAAGTCGAACGTGACGAACTCCGTCGAGACATCCTTCACCACTTGAGCCTCCTGGAGTCGACGGATGATGGGGTTCCATGTATCCTTGCAGAAGCCTCCACCATGGGCGAATAGCAGCGTCACCTTTTTGTTGCTAGCCATCGTCCAGCACCTTTGACAATCGAGAAGTGAGCAACATTGGGACCGCGGACCAGGCGAAGGCATTCAACTGTTTGCTGAGGCGAAGCTTGTCATGCTTTGCAAGAGGTTGACGTCACCAAGCCATGTTGAAGGTGCCGGGTGCTTCAACGCTGCAGGATGCGACCTCCATCCCATTTAACAACTAGCGCCATCGTTGCCAAGATGACGAGAGGTCCAGCCGTGACGCTGCTCTTCGTGCATGGCGGCGGCTTCTGCAGGAACTGCTGGGACCCCATCATCCGCCGGCTCAAGGACGCACCACTGCTGGCTGGTGCCGACTTCGTCTCGTTCGACTTCTCGTGGCACGGCAGCAACTTCGACCACTCGGTGCCTGCTCAAGTGGATCGCAGCACCCCGGAGAAGCCCCGGGTCAATCACCCGGCCAGGGACCTAACGACCTGGGCACCGCAGCAAGTGTGGGAGCAGGTGCAGCGGATTCGAGCGGAGCAGCGTGCCCGAGGCCAAAGCGACCAAACTCCGTTGATTGGGGTCGGCCACTCCATGGGCGCGATGGCTCTCTGGAAGACGGAGGTCATGCACCCGGGCACCTTCACTGGGCTCAGCTTGTTCGAGCCTGGCTACGGGATCCGCACGCCGGACAATGACTTCACCGTCGATTTCTTGGTGAAGCTGACACTGCAACGCGAAGCCAAATGGTACTGTCATCAATGTGAGTTTGTTAGTGAGACCGAGCTGGCTGAGACTGATGCGTGTATGTGTGTCCTGCTGGCTAGGCCGACGCGACTCGCAGCAGAAGAGCACTTTCACGACTTGAAGAACCTTGCTCGTTGGGACCGCGAGTCGCTTACGGGGTATCTCCGCGGCGGCCTCATTGATCAAGAGGATGGATCCGTCATTTTGGCGTGCCACCCGCTGATTGAAGCTTCACTGTACTGCCACACGCCGATGCACCTTTCGGATGAGCTTCAGCAACGCCCTCGGTGCCGTATCAATTTCCACGGAGGCGGTCGATCGAAAATTCACAACAACAAGGCATTTGGAGAGATGGCGACGAAGTACCCGGAGATTTACCGGACGCGTCCACTGATGCCGGGGCTCTCGCATGCCTTGGTAATGGAAAACCCTGTTGGTTGTGCTAAAGGAGTGCTGGCAGATCTGAAAGAGCTTTTGCCTGCTGGAAAGACAGCGATGCAGCATTCGCGCATGTAGGAAGGGCTTTGAGGTGCCAACACAGGTCACTAACAAACGAAAAATGAAAGCTAGACGGCGAGTCTCAGTTGAATACCATACTACTACTAGATTATCTCGTTGTGATCATCGTTCAAGTGTGGCTTGATGGATTCCGGTGGAATAGCTGTAACTTCGCAAGGCCACTCAAAATTTTGTTCGCTGCGGTCTCGGGGTCTTCCAGAACCAGCAAATGCGTGCAATTCTTCATCGGTTCGTGGATCGAGTAAATATCAGGGCATAACTTCACTGCATGCTCGAACCAAGGAGTGAAGAACATGTTGGAGCAGTCTCCACTATGGAAGTGAACAGGGCACTTGGGCCGCTTCAGCTCTTCATCGTTGAAGCTCAGAATCTTGTGGCAGTACAATGAGGCTTCAATGTGCGGGTGGCACGCCAACACCGTCTTCCCGGTTGCTTCATCCTCGACTAAAGCTCCTTGAGTGTACGCAGCGAGGGACTCCCGATCCCAAGTCTTGAAGTTCGTGAGGTTTTCAAAATACGCCTCTGCTTCCTCCCTCGACGTCCACGTTGACTCCCTTTGCAGTGTCACCGACACCAGAAAGCTCGTGACTTCGTCCGACCTCACAGGATCTTCGAGTCCGTAAACGGGCTCGAACATGATGAGGGCGTCAAAGGTTCCGGGGCCGCGCACCTCCGTGTTCCAAAGAGCCCCCGCCCCCATCGAGTGGCCGATGCCAATAAGTGCAGGTCTCGCCTCGCCATGGTACTTCTCCCGGAACAACTGCACTTGGCGCCGCACTTCCGCCGTCGTGGACGGCACCAGGTTCTGCGCTGGATGCCACACCCGCGGGCTTCCAGGGCCGTTCACGTCCAGGATTGGAGCCACGGACTCGTCCCGCTTCGTGCCATGGTAGGGGAAGTCGAAGGCCACGAACTCGGTAGCGACCTGCTGCAAGACGGCGGAGCTCTGCAGCCGACGGATGATAGGATCCCAGATCTGCTTGCAGAAACCGCCACCGTGGGCGAAGAGCAGCGTGGCCGCTGGGGGTGACATGGGGGATATCTTAGCGCTTGGTGATGTGTCAATACTGTTGACTCAACAGGTCATGTTTAGGACAACTTCAACTTGCAGGACAACGGTCACTACGTCTGCTTTCATGTAGGACATGCATCCTAGAGCTTGGCGTTCGCCTGCGCGAAGGGCTGAAGCTGCAGCAGCTCGTAGGCGATGTTTTCGGCCGTCAGGGCGGGATCCTCCATCACCACCAAGTGGCCGAGACCCGGCATGCCCTTGCGAGTGGCGTAGAGGTGCGGGAACTTGGTCTCGATGGCCTTGAGCATCTTCTCGAAGCACATGTGAGACTTGGTGCCCCAGTGGAAGCAGATCGGGCACTTGGGGCGCTGCAGCTCCTGGTCGGAGAAGTGGAGCGCCTCCATGGAATAGAGCGAGGCCTCAAGGCGCGGGTCGCACGCGAGCGTCACGGATCCGTCAGGTTGATCCGTCAAGGCGCCGGCCAAGTGCGCCGCCAAGGCCTCGCGATCCCACGCGGCAAACGCTTCCGCAGTACTGAAGTACTTGTCGGCAGCAGCTCGAGAGGACCTTAAGCAGCAGCACAGCATCACCTTGTCAATCTACGACCTCACCCTCCTAGATCAACAGTATTTCGAGCGCTCACCACGACGACGGGCGCCGAAGCGTCGACGCCACGAGGTACGAGCGCACGGCTTCCGTCCTCGGCGTCTTGGTGTCGAGCGTCGGCTCGAACAGGATCAGCGCGTCGAACGTGCCCGGGTGGGCGATCTCCATCGCCCAGAGCGCCCCGGAGCCCATGGAGAAGCCCACCCCGATGAGCACGTCCGCCGGCGCGTCCTTCTTGACCGTCTCCACCTGCTGCGGCATCGTCTTCAAGTACCAGCTCTTGACGTCGTCACACTCGCCGCTGACCCTCACAGCCTTCGGGTTGCTGTCATCCACCGCCAGCGTCGCCGCCAGCCGCGGGTCACTTCGACTGCCATGGTACGGGAAGTCGAAGGTCACGATCTGCATGTCCACGCGCTGCAGCGCCAGCGTCTTCTTCAACCGACGCAGCACCGGCGCCCACATGTCCTTGGAGAACCCACACGCATGCGCGAACAGCAGCGTCACCTTGGGCCTGTCCGTCATGGCGCCCAACTACAAGTGAGTCGGACTGATGCTTGTCAAGTAGCCCCCCTTCTCCGCGGATCCCTTGGTGACCGTAGTCGTTCGGTGGCGCGATCTGCATCACTCCCGGCCACACCTCGCTGCTGGAAGATCGTTTCGCTGGTCATTAGCGCATCAGCCGAGTCAAAAACTACACTGAGAGCAGTATCAGCCCCACCATGGCGACCAAGACGGTTCTCATCACTGGCAGCAACCGCGGCATTGGTCTCGCGTTCGCCACGCACTACACGCGCGAGGGATGGCAAGTCATCGGCTGCGCCCGCAATGCGGACGCTGCCGCGGACGTACGTCGCCCTTGAGAGTGCGAGATTCCAGGCAAAACTTTCCTAGCTGACAGTATCGTCGTCGTCGTCGCAGCTGAAGAAGCTGCAGCCGTGGAAACTGCTGACGCTGGACACGAGCAGCGAGGAATCCATCGCCGCCGCCGCCGAGGAGCTGCAGAACGTCCCCGTGAACCTGCTCATCAACAACGCCGGCATCATGGACGTGCACCACCTGGAGACCACCACCAAGACGGATCTGCTGCGCCACTTCGAGGTGAACGCAGTGGGGCCCTTCCTCATGACGAGGGCGCTGCTGCCGAACCTCCGGCTGGCGGTGAAGGCCGAGGGCTCGGCCTTCGTGGCGCAAATCACGTCCAGGATGGGCAGCATCACGGACAACGGATCCGGCGGCTACTACGGCTACCGCGCGTCCAAGGCGGCACTCAACATGCTAACCAAGAGCCTGGCGGTCGACCTCGAGCAAGAAAAGATTGGGTGCTTGCTGCTGCACCCAGGGTACGTCAACACCGCCATGGTGGGCTTCCAGGGGTCCGTGTCGCCCGAGGACAGCGTCAAGGGTCTCACGAAGATCATCGCGCAAGCGAAGATCGAGGACTCGGCCAAGATGTTCCACTTCGAGAAGGGCGAGGTCTTGCCGTGGTAGGCGCTTTGTAGTTCTGCTCCTTTGGTTTCGGTTGTCAAAGCATTTCAGGGATCGTCAACGAGCGAGAACAGGCTATTGGTACTGGCGGTGACGGTGATGAATAACATGGACGAAACTCCTGAAACTACCCGCGATTAGTTAGTTGATTGCACTCTCCCAATTTGCCCTTGATCCTTGCGCAGCATGGCGGCGCTTCCTCCGCTTTCTGATCACAAGGACGATCTGCGTGATCCGACGCTAAAGGAGTTGTACTCAGGTCCTGTTCGTGCGTTACCGGATGAAATTCAGCAGCTTCCTGCCGAGGATACGGCCTGTACCTTTTGTGGTGTCAGCTACTTCGTGTTTGCCGAAGTGCAGACACTGCAAACGACGGTGAAACAGTACAAAAAAGTCTTTCGAGTGCGTCAGAGCTTTTGTGAATGAGTGACTGCATCTGGGCTTAACTTTGCTTTGGTTGCGTTTTTGTGTCTGTGGCCAGGACTTTGTGCGGTTTATTGAACGCGAACGCTCTGTAGCGAGAAATCTACGACATCAGATTTCGGAATTGAAAAATAATTTCGCTGAGCTGGTGATGGCGTGCAGTGCTAGCACCAAAGAACTTGCAGAGCAGAACGACATCCAACGAACTGCAAAGCAGAATGCATTAGACCAACTTCAGAATATACAAAAAGAGCTTTTTGCTTCTGACCAATCCGCTAGGGAGATGCAGGCACTGTCAAAACGCAAGGATGAAGAGCAGAAAGTGGCACATGCACTTGTCGAGCAAAAACTACGTAATGAGATTTTGCACCTGTCGAGTCAAGTTGCAAATTGCAGACTTCTTTCAGAATCACAGCAGGCTGCTTTCATGGAAGCACAAGAACGGAATCAGTTGCATATTCGAGAGCTGGAGTCAAAGTTGGTTGAAAGTCAGATCCACTGGACTAGTGCCGAAAGGCAAATGGTCATCGAGCGTGATGTTTTGAAGCAGCAGCTTTTGGCGGTCAATGAGCAAGTAGAATTGGAATCAAATTCAGCTCAGCAGCTAGAGGGGCAATTGACTGCAATTGGAGAAGAACTCACTCGGGTTGTGTCTGCGAGCGACAGAGAACGCAAATCGAATTCGCAAATGAGTTGCGAAATCATTCAGCTAAAACACCAGTTGCAGACCCTAGACAAAACTCGGGCTCAACTCCTTTCCGAGAATGGACGGTATAAGGATAGCAAATACAAACTTGAAGACGAGATCAACACTTTACGTCTTCGCGCAGATCAGTTGCAAGGCCAGCTGTGTGTGAGTAGTGCGTCCACGGAGAAAGTAAAGGCTGATTATGCCCGTGATCTAGAAAAGCTTCGTACCGAGCATGGAGACGAAATTAATCGATTACAACGGGATCACGCAAAAACAGTTGAAGAACTGCAGACAAGTCAAGCCAACTATCTTGAGTACTTGAAGAAGGAAACTGCAAAGCTTCGGACGCAGGGTGAACAATCATCTCGCCAGGCATTACTCGCACTAGAAGAAAGTGTAAGATGGTTATGGAATTGGTGAATTCGTAAGCTTGCTCACATTCTTTTATCTATGCTGCCTGAATAGCTTCGTGACGCCGAGCGGCGAGCTAGCGATTGGAAAGATCGAGCATTACAGAACGCTAGTGAACGGGAGGTACAAGCTTTGCCTTGGTATGGGCTGAATGTTAAATTGATCATGTGACATCCATGCGCCCGCAACGAACAGGAGGCCAAGCGCAACGCTTCCCACTTCGATAGCATGGTCCAAATACTGCAAGACAAACTCAAATCGAGCGAGCGCGACAAGGTAAATAGTAACACATTCCATGATCAATACACATTTAAACTAACTTATTTGTACAGCAAAAAGTTATGGATGACTCAAAAACTGTCAGTGCCGCACTCGAGAAGAAACTAGTAGCTGCTCAACGTGAAGTTGAAAGTGTTCGTCAGCATGAAGATCAACAGAAAACACTTCGGGGGCAAAATCAAAAACTCCAGGAACGGATACTACATCTGCAGGATGAAATTGAGAAACGGCAAGAGCAACTCGCTAGAAATCAGCATCATCTTGCATGGCAAACCGATCCAGCTAGTGAAATTAGTAAACATCTCGAGGTAAGTAACCAGGACAGCCACGACAACGAGAAAATTGTCAACGAGCTTCGGCGCATGCTTAAGCAAAAAGATCGGGTAGGTTGTGTGCGTCTACCGAGTATCTTGGTCATTAATCGAACAGTGGTTTACTTTTTCGTTTTTCTTCCCACCAGGAAATAGCGTTGCTCCAGCAGACAGTTCATCGTGAATGCATGGAGCGGACTTCTTTACTGGAGAGAATGAGAAGCGGTAAGGTGCTTCCTGAGACAATTGTTCCGGCATGTCTGGGAAACGCTGAGGGTACCCATGTGGCACAATCATTGACTTGGAGCACCAGCGAAGATACTGGTGAGAGCGCTGAGCGATTTGATCAAACTATTACGGAAGATCAACAGCCCAAAGCATCTTTTTACGAAAAGCTTAGACGTGCAGGATCCCGGAAACTAAAGCCTAGAAAGTAAATCGAACACACCTCCAGCCTCTCCAGTTTAAAAGTAGCAATCTTCATCCGTCTCCTCTTCTTCACAGTAATCGTCATCACAACTAGAACTGCTGTCATCTTTCATCCAATAGGTCATGCTCCCCTGCATGATCCGTGCGATTCGTTCGGTCTCCGAATCGTGGGCAAATAGAGAAGGAAGAGAGTAGCTTTGATCACTTCTGGTGACTTGCTGTAACTTGCTTGTTGACCTATTCAACGATGCAAACGGCCTGAAGCTAGCAGCATCTTGGTATTGGCTAACCCCACGAGATGATCGTAATGCATTTGGTGGTGTGATACCCTGAGAAGTTGGCTCCAGTGGAAGCGAGATCGTTTTCGTACTTGGTGCAATTTCTTGTTGTGCTATAGAAAATGACATGTTTCTCGCGACACTTTCATAGGATGTCAACTTTAAAGCCGCTGGTGAGCTGGGCCCTCTTGAGACTGCTGGGCTCGGGCAATTGCACCGTTTCACATGTTGCACCTTACTCTGGTGCAGCATGGAACTCGTTTTATCTAGTACGGCCTTACCTTCTTCGTGGGCAATAAAAGACGACGCATTCCTTGCTTCAATTGCATTGGGAGTCAAAATTTCAGCAATCGGCAAACTCTGGCCACTGGAGGCGGGTGGGCTCGGGCATCTGCGCCTCTTGCTATCTGATAATTTGCCCCCTTGCGAATGGAAGCCCTCTGTTTCTGGCAAGGATTTGACTTCTTTATCGGCGATAGTAAGTGATGTTCTCTTCTCCGTACTTTCACGATGAGCCATAGTTTCAGTGATCGGTAAACTGGAGCCACCAGAGCACAGGCAGCAGCAGCGTTTTCCATCTGCTGGTTTGCTCTCTTGCGGAAACAAACCCTCTTTCTTTGGCAAGGATTTGATGTCTTCCACAATATCGCTGTTGCACTTGACAGTTTGTCCAGGTGTAGATTGGTTCGCAAAATATGAGTCACGGATCTCACGCAGCATTTCGTAAACTAATTCCAGTTTCTCGTTTCGTAGTGTTGAGAGTGCAGGATCCTCAGGGGCTGTGCTCTCAACGACACATTGGACATTCGACTGCACAGTGCTCCCTAACGAGACATTATATGATGGTAAGACGATTTCCTGGTGGATTTCGGGTTTGACGGTATTGATAGAATGCGATTCGTCAAGTTCCATATCAACATGATTTTCTTCAGTTTCTTGAGCCAAAATTGATGACGCCTTAGACCCTTCTTCCCCCAAACATTGATAATTGACTTTATCCGAGTTCGGATCGATTGGGATTTGCATAGTATCGCATCCAACATCAACAGTAGATTTCTTACAGTGCCCGTGGTGAGTGCCATGGTTCACTTCAGCTGTATCCCCCCTACACGTGGCATCCGAGGCGTCAAGCAAACTCACGTTCGATGAAGATTCGCTGATAACACTACCCAGGGCTTGGAGCTCATCAGGTTCAACCTGGACAGCTTTATCAGCGAATTGAACATCTCTAAAAGAACTAGTACGGATATCTTCGGGTGGTAGAGGTGATAAAGCACTGATCTCGCTCACGCTTTTCAACTCCTCAGCATCGTGCTGATCCAGGTCGTCAACTGGTACATCACCCGATACCTCTCCAAGCTCCAAGTCATTAGGGGCGTCAGGCGGGGCGACTGCTATACGCGCTACTGCATCGTCACTTCGCACGTCCTCGCCGTCTCCAATAGGTGAAAACTCAATTTCTTCAATTCCAAATGATGCTAGTGTAGCTGGCTCGAAGAATTCTGTGTTGAGCTCAAGAGAGTCATCAACCGAATCACCACTGCTGGATTCAATTTTGTTACTGTCAACTTCTTCGTTGTCCCGACGAACTTCAAGAGCTGTGGTAAATGCGTCTAAGGGCGTAGTGTGAACAATTTCTGAGCCTTCGTCATTGCTGCTAGCAAATATATCAAAAGCGCGATCGGAGGCAGCTCGTTCGTCGATCACTACGTCTGATGGTGCCTGACCAGTATTCGATAATACTTTAGTCTCATCATCACAGCTTTGTACAGATTCTGAGCAGATCGAATTGGCAGGACTATCTTCGAATGGCAATGGTGATAAAGCACTGATCTCGCACACGCTAATCAACTCCTCAACATCATGCTGATCCAGGTCTTGAGCTGATACATCACCCGATACTTCTCCAGGCTCCAAGTCATTAGGGGTGTCAGTTGGGGCAACTGCTATGTGCGCAACTGCATCGCTACCTCGCAAATCCTTGCCGTCTTCAGTAGGTGAAAACTTAATTGCTTCATTTCTAGGAATATCCTCGGGTGTAAGAGGTGATAAAACGATGACCCCGCTCACGCTATTCAACTCCTCAGCATCCTGCTGATCCAGATCTTCAGCTGATGCATCACCCGATACTTCTCCAGGCTCCAAGTCATTAGGGGCGTCAGGGCTGGCAACTGATTTAAGCGCTACTGCATCGTCGCTTCGCACGTCCTCGCCGTATCCAATAGGTGAAAACTCAATTTCTTCAATTCCAAATGATGCTAGTGTAGCGGGCTCGAAGAATTCCGTGTTGAGCTCAAGAGAGTCATCAACCGAATCACTACTGCTGGATTCAATTTTGTTAGTGCCAACTTCTTTATTATCCAGACGAAGCCCAAGAGCTGTGTTTGAGGTGTCGACAGGCTTATTGAGCACAGTATCCAGACCACCATAATCGCTGATGATAATCCCAACATTCAGATTAGCAGGTACAGCTGGTCTCTCGATCGCTGAAGTCGCGGTTGTCTTAGCACTATTCGGTAGAGCACTGGTCCCCGAAGGCGAAATAAAATTCTTCCCATAATCAAGCATTTGTACAGAATCGCATTCCTCAACGGTGAACTCAGTATCGCTGAGTGAGGAGTGCATCTCCAACATATTTACACTATCTAACCGCTCCGGTTGTGTCTCTATCTTCTGTAAAATAGATTGCACGTCATTGTCTAGCCATGAATGCGGCGTCAATCCATCTTCATTTCTCATTCCAGATTCTTGGTGGTGCACTCGATCATCGAAGTTTGTCGGGAATTCATTGGAGCGCGTGACATCATCACTAGCAACATTGATCATTACGGTATCAGGAATAGTTGGGTGTGTGGAGCTGCTGGAATCACCGCGTTGTTCGGCACTGGTGACACTATTGGAGAGTTTGGAGGATATGGCACCGTCAGAGTTGGGAATCTGTCCCTCAATTGGTAAACGGTGCGTGATGTGGAACGATATTCTCAATGGAAGCAGAGTTGGAAGCCTTTGTAGATCTCCGCCTTCACTATCCCAGTCGATTGGAACATCCACACTGATTGCTAGTGTTTCAGCTGCAGCGAGCGGCCCTTTCCTCTCTGGGAAATTGCATTTAGCAGCACATCTAGTAAATACTTCGTAGAGGTTGAGCCGAGCCTCGCCCACGATGGTTTCGCGTGACTGAGTACCAAAAAAACCGTTCTCGACGTGTAAGGCAAACAACGCCTGACTTTGATGCCCCACCACTGGTGCATCGTCATAGCTAGCCTCGAAGCGCGATCTAGTGACCTGAAAGGCATGAGCAAAGGAGGAATTTAGGTTTCTGTCCACCGCGTCCCACCAAAGTGCAAATGGCACCCCCATTATCTTGCTTTCACTTGTCATTTCCGGGGCATTAGTTAGTATAAGTTGCCCCTGCAACTCACAACCCAATAGTGGAGAAGTCTTCCAACTCCGCTGTTCCTGTTGCTGACTCCTACCGGGCAACTGCGGCATTGCGAATTTACAGCATTCTCGCACGTCAAATCGAATTTTGCGTAAGACCATCTTCATCTTGAACATATCCGATGTATCAGGGACAATACCACCATCACTGAACAACATTTTCAGCTGTTGCTCATCGATGTCAACTTTTGAGCACTTTTCATGGATAGTAACGATTGGTGTGACTGTCCCAAGTGTAGGTGCTATCGACTCGGACTCTGATCGGCTATCTTCAGTGGACAAAATCATAATGCTTGTATCAGTGACGGCATTACTTGAGTTGTGCTCTATTCGGGGACAAGTCGCATCCTGACGAGAGCGACTGAGCTGTGTACGGCACAAAACTCCGCGCACAATGCTTTGGAGTTTAACGATATCGTGAATTGTTGATACCCAGGAAAGAAGCTGACATGAAACGTTGGAAAGGGTTCGTTAAAACATTGCAATGGCTCGGAGGAGTGCACTCAGAATAATACCTGCTCTGCTGTCCCCACGCATACTCGAGCCTGAAGATACCCCGTCGTATGCCCCGTAAATGGGTTCTCGATTGCAAACTTGCCATCCACGCTGAGCATAGGTAGAGTCCGCTTGCTGTAATCGGCAAGGTCGACGGCTTCAGTTCTATCACAACCAACACCAGCCAATTCCACTCCGGTTATTAGTCTAACCACAATACACACTGACAGTTGCTACTCCATACCCGAAAAGCTTGGTTAGATGGTTTAGAGGGACCTTAGATAGTCCTAAAAGTGTAGGTTCGGCGTCACTGAGATGCAACCAGGCTTCGATAATCTTCAACATAAAATACAACCCATTAGGCACGAGTGTATCCTATTATGTTTGTTGATGGAATTCAGAACGTACCAGGTATCCACAAGAAAAATACACACCGGCATCTGCAGCAAAAGCCGAATGGAAAATATGGATATTTCCGCTGAAGTCCGCTGATAACGTATTGGATGACCAGCGAGACGATTCAACTTTGCGTTTAACCGTTCGCTCAAACTTCATGGATGACTGAGACGCACATGTAAAGACAGAAGGAACCACGTAATGAATCGAGATGCTTGCCGTCTTCTGCAATGCTGTTATATCATTCTCCCTTCCCTTGCAGACAGAGAATTTAGGTTGATCACAACATGAAGAAACGTTGCGTGGCTCAGGGTACTTTATCCTCGATATGCTGTCGAGCATCACACCAAACTGAAATGCTTCAGACCCAGCATATCTTGAAGCGCTGACACTTCCGCTGACTATTTCCTGTATTCGGGGGTGTAGCTCTTCAGAGGTTATAGTGGTGATAATACCCCCATCGACAAGGTTGCGTTTACGAGATGGGCTTTCTTCACCTGCGCTCGAGTGAATTGAAGATAAAATTAAATCGCTCTCATCGTCGTTGGCTTCGATCATACTTGCACTTTCTGAATTGGTATTGCTTGGTTTGAAATCACACAACTCCAGTTTAACCTTGACGTATCCGACAGGGGATGTTTTCTTGTTTCGCGGCAGACTTCCAGTTTGATCGCCTCGACGGTCGCCTTCTTTGTTGTTTCGTGTGTCGGACTCGTTGTCTTCTCCTTCAAAAAAGAGCGGGATGGTTCTTTTCAAACTGCGATGATATTGCTCAGTATCAAAAAGCGTGGTAGCATCCAAGGACCCCACCAGTCGAAAGCACCTCAATGGGCGATGCAAGAGCTTGTTTGGGCCTCTTTTCTCGTTGCGCCGAACATCGCTTTCATTTTCGCATCGGACAATCACGTGAAATCGTCGCAATCCGTTATGTTTGCCTGAAATCGCGACATCGACATTGTTGCTCCCGCCAACACCCGGACGAAATGGTGGTGGACTCAACGGCATTGCACTACTGCAGTTGAGTTGCCATTGCCGCCTCCGTAGCGAAGTGGTAACCGAGCAGATCGAAACTTCGGGGAAGTCTTCTTTGGTTGCGTTCTCGTACAGCAGAGCGGCCACATGATCGTGCGAAACCCGAACTTGAATCGGGCTGAAGCGACTGGAAATCGACGCCGAGTCTCGCAGTTGACGGAGCTGGTGGTGGACGAAATCCCGCGTGAGCTCCAACGATTCAACTGTCAGCGTCAACGTGTCGAACTTGTCGAGCATTCCAGAGTCGACGCCGTCATGAACTTGCGCCGCAATCCCCTTCCTGCCTTCTCCGCTATTCAGCAGCCTCATCGAGAGCACATCGGCACTATTCCCCACCGGCTCGGGTTCCGACAGCACCGCACCGGTCATCCCGTTCTCCTCCTCAGCACGCTGCCCATATCCAGCCTCCTCCACACCCAGACCTCGCCCCGAGCTCGCCGTCACCGCTCTCTCCATGGACTGCTGCAGCGCCTTGCCCTTCTCCAACAGCCTCTGGATCCTCGACGCCTCGTGCTCCCCTCCGTCCGAGGCGACATCCTCGTCCTCCGCCCACTGCACGTCGAAGCTCACGGCCAGGTACCCGAGCACGTCGCCGCGGCCGTCCACGGGCGCGATCTCGCACAGCGCGTTGTCCCTGCGCAGCGCCACGAGCTTCTCGCGAGGCGACAGCTCGGCGTTGCGGCTCTGCAGCTCGAGGCTGAGCCGCGCCTCGCCCACCTTGGCGCGCGTGGCGCGGTCGATCACCTCGAGCGCGAGCTGCCGCGCGTCCCGGAAGTACTCGAGCAGCTGCGCGGGCCCCACGACCACCGCGTAGTGCACGGCGGCGTCCGCGCGCGCGTCGCCGCGCGGGTCGGCGCCCAGCAGCCGCGGGCGGAACAGGCTGCCGCGCGCGCGCTCGCCCCACCAGCGCACGCGCACGAGCGGCTCGCGCGGCAGCGGCGCGGCGCTCACGGCCGACTCGAGGACGTGCGGCACGCGCAGCGTCACGCGGCCGCGGCGCGCGCCGTCCACGCGCGGGGGCAACGAGCAGCCCGGCAGCTCGAGCGGCAGCGCCAGGAAGCGCCGCGACAGCGACACGTCCGTCATCCGTACGCGGGGAATGGGAAGAGAGGGGGGGAAGGGGGGGGCGTGTACTTAAAGGGTTAAAGCGCGTGTGTCCTGCGGGGGTCGCAGCGCTCGGACGCGGAGAGCGGCGAGCTGCCGAGCGTGACGCTTGGCTCGAGCGGCGGCGCGGAGGGGGCGGCGTCGCGGTTGGCGATGGCGTGGACGGCGGCGCTCGCGCTGGCCGCGCCGCTGGCCTGCTCCTTCTCCGCGAGCATCTGCAGCTGCTTGGGGAGCAGGTCCGGGGACCACTCGCTGCTGCGGCGCTTGTAGAGGTTGGCCATGGCCACCTTGCCCAGGTCCCGCAGCTTGACCTTGGCGTGGTTGTGCTCGGCCACGGCGCGGAAGTGCTGTCCGCGACGCAGCGCGAGCTGCACGTTGCTCACCTGGTGCGGCAGCAGCGCCACCATGTCGTCCGCCACGAGCACCGACGCCAACTGGCTCACGAAGTACGTGCTCACGGCTGGGGAGACGTCCTCCAGCGTCCTGCGGGGGGGGCAGCAACGTCAAACGGTGGAGTTAGCCCCCTCATCACGTCACGCGCGTCGTGCACAACCCACTTACTTGAAGTCGTGAATGGTGAGCGAGTACAGAATGCACTTGGTCGTGATGGCCGTGGCGGTCGACACCGTCCGGTAGAGCTCGTCGGGCTGGGCCATCAAAGCGTACTGCTCGAAGACGGCATTTTCACCGATGAGGCGCCCGACCCCGGTCAGCGAGTTCAGCAGATCGCATTCGCCTTCGACGAGGAAAAACGTCTCGGTACCGGGACTACCGCAGCGGCAGACACTCTCTCCACGCTGGATGCACACGGGTTTCATCAGGAAAAGAGCGTAGGATACAAACCCCTTGAAGGCGTCTTCCATGACGGTAATGAGCGGGATCGCGAACAATGTTTCCACCGCGACGAGGCGGGCCACATCGAAGCGCAAATTGGGGGCCATCTTGTCAAACAGCTATGGCATGAAACCTGTTAAGTACAACATGCAAGCCCCCAAACATGAACGAGTGGATGCTGTACCTTTTTCTCGGGGAAAAGACTCGTGCACGCGATATGGTGTTGGTAGTGCTGCAACCATGGGGAAAACGTACGTGCATCCCAAAGTTAGTCTGCAGCAGTAAAATATCATACCGGAGAGTCTGCTTACCATCTTGACATTTGTACAAAGGCGATCACTAACGGTCGCGTCACGCAGGTAGTCTTTCATTTCTGTCATCAGTAGCCGATACTCGCGATCACTCGGGTCAAGGTTGTGAATGAGCGTCATGACCGACGAGATGATGTAACCAAATACGGTGGCATTCACAACCACAAGGATGATAACTATGACCAACTCGTACGGTGAATGGACACTAGGTCTAACGTCACCATACCCCACAGTGGTGAGAGTAGTAAACGCCCAGTAGATCGCTGCAATGTAGCGGTCGCCAACCGGTACAAGTGAAGAACACTCCAATTGGTGAGGTTGGGCCGGAAAAAAAGCGTCGTCACACCACGTATGATATCCCGCGCTTTCGCTCACCATCATTACTCCGTGAAACATGCACGCGTTCCAATGACAGATGATAGACATGATGGCTAATAACCTAAAAAGGCGTTCTGTAGATGGACTCATCTACAAAACACAAAAGTTTGGTGAGTTGGGTGAGGTGGAGACTAGTAGCTCGATTCCGTTTACAAACCTGAACAGTGTCACGAATTCGGCCAAAGACGCGGCTGAGCTTAATCAATCGTGTGAGCTTAAGTAGTCGTGCTACTCGGAAAAGTCTCAATAGTTTGGTGGGGAAAAGGCGTAATGTCTGGTTTGATGTGCCTATCGCGGCTCTTTTTAAACGAACAAAGTGTTAGTGAGCGAATGCTTCCGAATACGACGAATCTATTGACTTACTGGAAAAGTTCGTCGATTGGTACCGTAGAAATCAGATCAAGAACAAACCATCCCTTGGCATAGCGCCAAAAAAGTGTACGAGGATCGTAGATGAGTCTGCGCTCCTCGTCAAAGTAAGCGGTGCGAAAATTTATGACTATATCGACAAGAAAGAAGCCGTCGATTATCATCTCGAGTACATACCATCCGCCAGTCGCGTCAACATCGTAGCCCAGGCGGAATGGTACGACAATTATGGAGTAAATGATACCGATGCCAACAAAGAACTGCCACAACACGATTGCTGGTTCCTGTGGATGAAACAAGTAGGTTCCACGTAACATTACACGCTCCGACTGGAAGTTGCGCTTGGGTTGTTCGTGCGGAGAATCACGAATTTTGACAATCATGTCGTGTAGCTCGCTCTCATCAGCAGCTCCAGCCAAAGATGCACGTCCCCCAGGCAAGGAGTCGTCCAGTGAATGACCGGCTTGCTCAGCCATCTGCTGGGCTAGCTGCTGGAGAGCTAAGGTTTTCTCGTGATGTCGTTGTAAAGTCTCTGGTGTCACTGTGGGTACTAGCTTATTTTCCACTGTACTAGCCACGTCTGTGATTAGCGCATAGCGTTGTTCACTTGCATTGACTTGCGTGGGATGCTCCTTGTTATCGACCGTTGATATATGGCTGAGATTATGCTCGAGTTCCTCGTGCTGAATATTGTTTGCGCCTAAGGAATCTAGCCTGTCAAATACCGATTCTTGAGCCCCGAGCTTTGCTTTTGGCAATGCCTCTAGCGTAATCTTTCGACCTTGAGCAATTGACGTATACGGTCTTGTTAATGGATGTACGGCATGAATTGAAGGAGGCTCACAAGGTTTAGGAGTAGGAGGGGTAACCCATGCTTGGTTGCCACGCTCTTGCTCAACAAGAGCTTGAGGTGGATCATCAATTGATCCAGCAGTCGCAAGTGGAGAAGGTGCAATCTCATTGATGCTACTTTTCTGCAGATCTCTGATATCGTTGCTCTCCTCTTCAATAGTTTGCGGTCTGGAATACCCCGTATCAATGGAGCTGGGAGACATGAAGGGTATTATGCGTGTAGGTCTGCCCGGAATAACCTTGCTGCTTAACGCAGCAGTTTTGATCACCATGTCAGGAAGATCAACACTTTTGTGCATAACAGGCATTCGTGGAGGTTTTGAATTTGTGTCGAATACCGAGGGATCGACGCGTCGCCGCATACTGTTTGAGCTGGTGACTGCACTTTCACGAAAATGTTTAATAACTTCTGGCCAACTTATACCTGGTGTTGTACAGGCACGCAGAGTTAGCTACCCTGTGATGATAGGCAAGAGAAATACACCGGTGACAACTTACTAATTTTCTGTATGGCTTCTCTTGAAAGGAATGTCAATTCACAGAAGGATTTGGCGACGGCTGAGCAAATACGCACACCGTTACCGTGATCATGGTCATATACTTCCAGCTATGGTCAATGGATAGTGCTGTTAGTTCGTTTTACGTAAGATTAGTTAATTGTATGCACGCATACCTCTCCGAAGTGATCTCCGATGCTTAAGCTAGATAATCGCATGTCTTCCTTTCCCTGTTTCGCAGTCTTTACTAGTTGAACCTTGCCTTTTACGATAAAGAATACGTGGGCAGCTATCTCGTGTTCGACATAGACATATTCGTCCTTCAGTATTGCGAATGGGCGCATTGCCATGACAATATCGCTAATAAGGCTCTCGGGGCATTTCACGAAATACTTCACGTTTGATACGATTTTTGCGTGTACATGATGGATCTACACGACATACAAAATCTCTAGAATCAGTTCTGTGACTAGTAGCGTATCACGATAATTTCAGCTTACCATCTCGTTTCGTAAGGCAGAAGGTAATCGCTTAAGTATCCGACTCTCTTTGAAAACGGATCGGCTTTGGTAAAAGTACTCAAAATGGCGGCGAATTTTGTTGCCAATATACTTCGGCATGCGGCGTGAAATGATATATTCCTTGACTACTGTCATACGTTCCTCGTAACGAGACGCTGCCACATCCAGGTTGGTTACAAGAGTCGAAATGGTTCCAATAACATAGCCAAAGAACGACACCCCAACGGCCATAACTGCGATATTGAGTAATCTTTCGTAGTTGTTGTGTCCAACAATGTCACCATACCCGATGGTTGTCTACGCCCCATTCCAACCAACACAGTATCACAGTGAATGAACATGAACACAAAACGAGACTACAAATTAAATGACTGAGCGACTTACCATGGTGACAATGGCCCAGTACACGGAGCGTGCGTATTGAAGAAAGTTGGGATCAGTAACTTGGCCTGCTGGATCACTCACAAGAGTGACTAACCACGATTCAGTTGAATCTATTCTACCGACTGCATACCACAAACAAGCCACAAGATGCGCGATAAAAAGCATCGTTAGCGCCAACTTCGCAAGGGATACAAGACTTTGATTGGTGTAGACGGCATCCTCGAGATTCGCGAAAACTTTGCCTAGGCGGCGAATGCGTGCAAGCTTAAACAGCCTGAGAATTTTCAGTCCACGAAGTAATTTCGCTGATAGCAATGCAGCGTGAGCATTATTGCCCACTCCAAAAAGTTTGGCAATCGACTCAAACGGAAGAGTCGATAAAAAGTCAACTGCGAACCAGCCACGCATATACGCCTTCACAATTACTCGGAGATTATAAGACACCTCACCAGAGGGTAACGGGAGCCCGGTTATAAAGTTGAGAGCGATGTCAATAAAGAAAGCCACATCCATGCCGTTTTCAAGAACAGCGAAGCCTCCTGAAGCTTCTACTTGAAAGCACACTCTGTAAGGCACGACCAGCGTGGTGTACACCACAAGGCTTGTGAGTAGTAGATCCCACATTCTCTTGGTATTTGACTCTGGGTCAATGAAATATCGTGGTTTGAGCAGCCGATGGATTGCACGCCTTCGTCGACCAACATACAGTGGTAAACTCCTCCTGAGGGTAAGCCACAGCGAATGTCCACTTCGGGGGGGATTTGCCAGGCGGTGACGGTGTCGAAAGCCTGTCATCTTGGATTACAAACTACTACCAGCGCCCTTCGGCATACGACTTCCTTGCGAATGCAGCAACCGCACGGCAAAACCAGTAAAGACCACGTTGAACTCGGAACAGAAAGCCGGGTAGCTAACTCCGCACCATTGACGACGGGCGGCGCCAGTGAAAGGAACTCGAGAGATGCAGTCGGGTCGGTGATAAAACAGTGCTGCGTGGGGGAGGAACAAGTCAGAGCAGTAACCGCAGGTAAAGTTGGCACCTTCCTCTCGTGCCCGCTCGCCCACAGCAAGTCCGACAGTAAAAATAACACTCGAGCACACGTGTCATTCATTTCGTTCTTTAGCTTGCGCACACCTGCTCAGTCTCATAGCCAGAAAGCATGCAAGCAAGCACATACAAATAATGAGCAAAATAGAGATAGCCGAGGGGAATGGAATCTATTTGATTCACCGAACGCTCAGGTGGGAGCACATCACGTGTTTGCCGCGAATTCGATCACTGACGAAACTTTCTGTCGCAACAGAGCTCCGTTTTACTGCTTCTTCTTCTCGCCGGTCGCGGAGCGGCGCTGGGGGAAGAGGTTAAAGAGGACCAGCAGACCGATGCTCACAATGTGCGGGAGGAAGTACCACGAGCTCCAAATGGCGAGGCAACGGCGCACGTCCATGATCTCAAATGCCACTCCAGCGTACTGCATCGCCACCCACGTGAAGAACATACCGGTGACATCGTAGAAGAACGCCAGCGGGTGCGAAGAACCGTTGAAGTACGAATGGAAAATGGAGTGCGGGTGGGCTTTGCGGTCTTCGGTGTAGTGGAAGTACGATCTCAGGCGACGGCGAAGGTCTGTACGAATGGTAGCAGAGAAGTACAAGCATAGTGCACGTCAGTTTGCATGGCCATGTACATGTAGACATAACCCGTCATTCACGTATCATGTACGTACGCTTTCCGACTTCGATGTAGATGCCACCCAGAAGGAAAAACAGGTAGTAGCCCGGAGACAAACCCTGCAGTTGGAAAGGGATTTGTTAGTAAATTTCTAGCTTAGCTGCACCGCCATTGTTACTTACGTGCCACAAAGCGCTGACGAAGAATGAGGCCATCGTCGACAACAGGCCTGACTTGCCAGACTTAGACAATCCCACACGCTGGTAAATATCTTCGGAGAGCAAACATAACCAACCACGCACAATTAGCGTACTGTATCACGGTCTCCACGCATAAGCCGAAAGACTTACAGGTGTTGATCCAACGAGCGACTCCAATATTCCAGTTGTTGATAGCCACGCGAAAGTTTGTAGGAATCTCCACGCAGAGGAGATCATTGTTCGTGATGCCATTCCTAAAAAAATAAGAGCAAATTTCAGAACAATGTGCATTTTGCAAAACAAAATGCCATAGTTGTATGCGTTAACGTACCACTTGCCAGTAGCCTGCACGTAGCCAACGCCAGCAGCAGCACTCGCCGCCTCAGCGAGCGACCAAGCAAGGTACTGCAAAACAATGCTTAGTTATGTGGGTGAAGAGGATTTACCGCACAGAAACCACGTACAAAGCGGAAACGGAAGAGCACGACGGGGATGCACATGCGAAGGCAACGCACTGCCCACGACGACTCTGGGTAAAAATTAGGTGAATCGATCTCCTCAACTGGGAATTGAAGTGATGCGAAGAATCCGGCAGCCGAAATCTAGATACGTGAGCTTAACATAAGCCCAGCTTCGAACCCGTTTATAACATAGGATGCACAAGATACGCACCACAATCACAAATACGTTGCGAAGGTGGACGAGGAACGGGGCAACGCGAATATCCTAGTGAAAAAATGCAGATATCAGTCCCACACGTTCTACATATAATCGAGTATCATGGGCCCTGTCAGCTTACCTTCATCCAGTAGATATAGTCCTTGTACTCGAAAGCAGGGCCAGCGAGATACGTCGGGAAAAAGAAAATGAAGCCTACGAAGAAACAACAGCAATCGCCTCGGTGTCAGTCCAACAGCAACAAGTAATATGTCGCCAGTCCATCTCCACCCACCAAAGTACGGGATGAGCGCCGGGATCTCCTGCAGCTCGTTCTTGAGCATCGTCGGCGTCTTCTTCTCCTTGGGCAGCCCTCCGTCGCTGTAGTTGATCGCGACGCTGCTCAGCTTGAGCGTCAGGATCATCTGCGCCGAGTCCCACACAATGTCGGGGCTGTGGAACTCGCGGTAGTAGTGTCTGCATGCACGTGAGGCAACCGCATCAATCCCCGCACAATTAATTCGACCGAAATGGTGCAACGTGCTTCCTCACATCGCCACGAGGTACGCCAGCAGCAGCGGCAGCACAATGCGGCCCACCAGCTTCCTGCAGAAAGTGAAAAACAAATGACCGACACAAAACCACCGCACGCTCATCAGCGCACAGCCTGCCGCCATCAGCTGTGCACGCCGCCTCCGCACCTCGGGGCCGCCAGCATGAGCAGGTACACGGCCGCGGCCGTGCCCACCGTGTGCAGCACGGCCGCGTCGAACACGAAGACGCCCGCGAACAGTCCCGCCGCCACGTTGAACAGATGGCCTGGTGCATGCATTAGCGCAACGCAAGTGCAACGTCAGCGCCAGCGTCTCGCCAGCCTCGTGCAGTGCTCGGCGCCGTACGCGACGTCTCGCCGCGCGTGAGGTGAATGAGCGGCGCCACGAGGCTGCAGCCCGCCAGCGCCACCATGAGGCGGAAGCCGTTGACGGGGAAGTTCTCGCTCTGGGCGATGCCGTCCACGGGCCCGCGCACGAACTCCATGCTCAGCTCCATGCTCTTCCTGCTATTGACACAATCCAAGGCTCGGAATGATACGCATGGGCTGGCCACAGGTTTTTGTGTGTGTGGTGTGTGTGGGGGGGGGAATCTCATCCCCCCCCGCTGCAGTGACATGGCTACATCTCGTCCCGTCGTGAGCCCAAGGGGCTCCGTTCGACTAAACCGGAGCCTAATTCAGTACTTCCAGTGCATGAGCATGTTCGCCCGCGCGATTCGGAGCCACGCGAGGCTGGGGGCGGCGGCGCTGCTGGGCGCCCCCGCGATGCTCTCGCAGCGCCAGGCACACGCGGAGCAGCGCGTGTACGCGAGCGGGTACGCTGGATGTGACTTTGCTGGTTCCGACGAGACGAGATGCCTTGACGTTGCTCGGGGGGATATCTGGATGCAGGGAGGCGTTGGGGCGAGGAGTGCGACTTGAGCTGTGGAAGGCGCAGGTTGGCGACGGAGTTTATGCTGGTGGATGGGGTGTCGCGGATGGGACTGATGCCGTGGCGACTGCAGCACGAGAACGTGGTGGTGCTCGACCTGGAGAGCGAGCTGGTTCAGCTTGGGATGACGCGAATCCGCGACTACGAGAATGCTGGTACATCCTGTGTGGTGAGTTGGAAGAGGCGGTTGTGGCTGCTCATCGGTGGCTCGTTGCAGGGGAAAAGTTCACGCACGATGCAAACGGCGTGCTGCGCTCGGCGCTGGACTTGGCGCTGACAGAGCTCCCGAACGACGAGGAGGTCTGTGTGGAGCTTGGTTGCTAACTTTTGCTCAACAATCTAATAGGGGAAGGGACTGGTGGGTTTGAGCAGGCTGTCGTGACCACTCCGCGCGGATACAAAGTCGAGGGACTCGTGTTTGAGGACGACGTCAAGGTGTGCGGTATCAGTATCGCCGTAAAGCCTGAGGCTCAGAAGGGGTGAGCTACACTGCCGTAGCTGTGATCTGGTTCATTTCTCTGGTACTTGGTGGGGTCTCACCATTTATGCTGCTAACCTTGTCAACTCGCAGTCTCTCACAAGTTCTCCGAACGTCGTTGCCTTATGACGCCAAGTATGGTGAGATCTTGGTACAGCAGCTTCCCAAGGGCGGGAACAAGGTATTTTTCCCTTAGTATCTTTGGTCTGCGTTGTGAGCTGATGAGCTTATCGCTAACACTCAGATCGCGAAAGCAACCCTTCCGGATGATATTGACGATCATGAAGTTCTGCTTCTGTGGCCCGAGCTCGCCTCGGTGTCGCAAATTGACAAAATCATTCATGTACGCGTGCACGGCCAAGCATCAGTATGAGACGTGTGCGTTAATAGTGTTGATTGGTCTTGCGCCCGTAGCTCTTGATGCAGCAAGGTGTTGAGGAGGAAAAGATCACCGTTGTGACCCTAGTCACGTGCCCTAAAGCTGCTGACGGCTTTTGCAAGGTTTGTGTCCATGCCGATCGTTCTCCTCGCCTTCGGTCAGGTCAGCTGACGTTAACATTATCGTTATCGTCACTTCTCTTAGGCATTCGGCGACGCGCGCTTGGTAACTGCCTCCTTCGATGCAAGGCTCAGTGACGATGGCCACATCGTGCCAGGTATTGGCGACTTCGAAAAGCGCTACCTGGGCGCTCCCAGCACTGTTGTGGAGCTTGCAGACGATCCTGCCGTGGACGGAGGCGACGATGAGAACGCGCTGAAGGCCAAAATCACCCAAAAGCTGTCATCTTGGTTCAAGAAGGATTAACTGTCGCGTCCGATAGACGTCTAAACTACACAACCCTCTCTTCTCGTAAGAAAGAAGAATGAAATGGGGCTGACATGTGAATCGCGGGCTGCACGCCGGCATGCACCTGTTGAAGCCATGGGTGACTCAATCATGGCTACACATTATTGGCAACCAGGGTGTCAATAACATAAGATTCGTAAACATGGCTACAATTTGTACGTACCTGGAAGTCGTAGCTCTGCAGCCATAACGAATTTCATCCCCGACGCGCAGCCAAGATGCCGATGAACTTTAAGGTGACGTTCGCCGACGGCACGTCCGCGCGGCTCATGGGACTGCCAGACGACATCACACTCGATGGCCTGCGCGCTCAGCTGTTCGAGAAGACGTCGATTCCGCCGCAGGACCAGCATGGTAAGCGCAACAGCATTCCGTGTATCATTCCTTCATCCCACGGTATCACTTAAGTCAGTGACGCTAACCCATGTCTCTCTGTGCTGCTGCAGTCATGGCAGGTTACCCCCCAAAGATGGTCGAGGGTTCGGGAGTATGTCACGATAATTCTCTGGATGATAATGTGAAGGGGGGCAGCTGCTGATGTTCACTTGGGTCGCTGCAGGACAGCACCTTGTCGTCTCTGGGGATTCGGACGGGCTCGGTCCTGGTGCTCAAGGAGGCACCGAATACTGGCGGAGCGTTAGCCAAGTCGACGACTGCCTTCATGCGGCGTGTGATGCCAGCAGACAATAGTTGTCTGTTCCATTCCATCGGGTACGCGATGGACGAGATGGGCTTTGCTGGAGACACTTGTCTGACGTAGCTTGTGCTGATACTTAGATACGCCCTTGGCAAGGGACGAGAAGGAAACGGCCCTGCGATGCGCCAGCTGATCAGGGATACGATCCTCTCCAACCCAGATAAGTACTCGGAGGTGTTTCTGGGACGCCCCGTGTACGAATACTGTGCGTGGATCGTGGACGACAAGTCGTGGGGCGGTGAGATCGAGCTTTCAATCCTGTCGACATACTTTAAGGTGGAGATGGTCGTCTTCGATGTCACGAGTATGAGCCGGCTCTGTTACGGGGAGGACCAAGGCTTCACGCAGCGGATGTTTCTGCTCTACGACGGCATTCACTACGACCTGGTTGTTGAAGCTCCCTCCACTACCGCTTCGGAAAGCCAGGATGTAACGCTCTTCGCCATTAATGATTTTTCAAAGGTGAGGATAGGCAAAGGTTTTGTTACATGAACGCTATTTTGAATGTTTTGTGTATGGTACGGGATGTGTAGGTCGAACGTGCGAGCGAAGTCGCGGTGGAAGCTCATCAGAAGCACGAGTTCACCGACGTCAGTCGCTTCACTATCATGTGCTTGGTGTGCCGGAGTACCTTTGTTGGGCAGGTAAGAAACATATTCCGGCAAAACTTAGAGCATTGGAGCTTGCTGACGCGGGCTTGTATTTGTGCTCGTAGAGAGAAGCTGTCGAACATTCGGAGACTACAGGACACCAGCAATTTGGAGAGATCAAGCCTTCATCTAAGTGACGTTGGTAAAACAATCCTATACTGTCATTTGGATATGGGCTTCTCCGAATTAGAATGCGAAAAAGTGTAAAAAAAACGCGTTTTGCTTGCTAAAGCCTCACTTGTCCGGAAAGTCTACGTTGTCTGAACCCAGAGGCGACCGAGGGTCATTCGGAGGAGATAATACCTGAAGTGCGGCTTCCGCGTCCCCCAGCATCTGCAACTTTGTCTTGTGTACCAGCTTACTGTACCACCATAGCAGCAAAATGCTGAGGGAGCAGAGCAAAATGTCGAGCCAAAATACAGGCGTAAGCGTTGGAATGGCTGCGGGTAACAAAGGTAAAATAATGCGCGATATTGAGGCGGCAGACCCAAGCAAGCCCATTAACGTTCCTTGAGGCCGTCCACCTAGTAGCTTCGAAAATGCTGCAACCACGACTGCTGTTGTGATAGGACAGCCGACACTCCACACTAGGAATTCCGCGACTGCAAGCTGCGTAAATGACACTTCCACCGGCACCACTACCAAAATCATGTTACCGGCTAGAAGCATCGTGAATCCAAGCTGTACCCAGCTCACATCTGACAGACTGTGGCGGAAGTACTCGATCGAGAAGTACGATATCAGCCCTAGTAGCCCGAGATAAAACTGGAAGTTGGATGCATCAACTACAGCACTCACACTCTCCGGATCGCTCCCTGTCACCTCGAGGAACAACGGGATATTTACCGTCTCAAACACCGACAAGATGCCGCGAGCATTAAAGTTGAGGAAAATAAACACCAGTGCACCAATGTTCACAATACGTTCGGGCATCGTCGTCATAGTGCTCAAAGTTCTGCTTAACCCGGCATCTTGTGGTGACTCGAGTGGTCCATCCCGAGTTTCGATAGACCCGTCGTAGAGTGTCAGCATGCCCACAATTGTCAGCACGTTGAAGATAATCAGAATAAGCCCTGGCGACGTGAACTTGTTGAAGTGTATACCCAAGACGTATACGTCCGTGTTGGCCACCAGACTCCCCAGACCAGGCGTCAACGCGTATCCGAAGAACACAACCGTTGCCAGCATCGTCAGGTACGTGAGTCTCTGGTTGATGGTGGTGATCGACGCCACATCAGCGCGGCACACACTGCGGTTGCCGGCTCCGAAGCCGACGATGAACCGACTCGCCGCCAGGGCCGTCAGACTTCCGGTCACGTGCTGGTCGGCGAAGACGTAGATGAGGTTGCCCACGAGGCAAATGGCCGAGGACCAGAGGTAGACCGAGCGGAACGAGTAGTGGTCGCACATCCAGCCGAAGACCGTGGACGAGATGAGTCTCCCCACCGAGAAGAGCGACGTGAGCATGCCCATGAAGGCCAAGTCTCCGCCCAGCGACTTGGTGTAGAGGAAGAGCGTGGCCAGCACGACGCCGCGCGAGGACTCGGCCGCGAACTCGACGAAGTTGATCATGACCATGTTGGTGTACCATTGC
>BSXT01001391.1:0-43849 GCA_030267785.1 Phytophthora fragariaefolia
CGACTCGTTACTGGAGCAGCTTGACGAGGATGGCAGTGGTAAAATCGATTTCAGAGAGTTTCGAGCTCTAATAAACGAAGATGGTAGGGGTGATTCTGCACCGGCACCTCCACCAACCGAGCCTCCTAGAAGTGAAGGTATAACGGAGCCAGAGGCAGTAAAGGCAAACCCGTCGCCAAGAGACAAGGTAGACGCGCCAACTTCCGCACCGGGACAAGCAGACCAATCTCCCAATAAATCGAGCGAGCAATGCGAATCAAATCCGCCCACTGCTGAGGGCATTAATGAGGTAGCAAATACTTTGGAGGAAATGGCTAGCTCGGTGGGGGTGTTTGTGCAGAAAAACCCAAGTCGAAGACCGCCTGAGCGATCAGTCCGTGCGTCTTCATTTGGAAAGGGCAAGAGCCTCGAGAAGATTGACGCGGCTGGAACCCCGCTTCGCCGAACCGAGACTGACCCAAAGGCTGTTGGTGCTGAAGCAGTTAACGAGAACGAGGGGATTGAAAAGTCAAAGCCGATGCCGTTGCGAGTATCGTTTGCGGCAGCACGAGCAGCAAAGAGGAATGATCTGAACGCCTTGAAGACGCAAAAAATGGATAGCAATACGGAAACCACCGAAAACTCGCTTACTAAATCGGCATCTGACGGACTTTTGAAGCTTAAGAAATTGTTGCAGACAGCGGTGGAGAAAGGGGTATCTATCCAGCAATCATTTGACCATTTCGACAAGGAAGCTAAGGGGATCCTCTCTTACGACGAGTTCGTTACAGGATTACAAGAGCTGGGACCAGACTTTGCAAATCTTTCGCACGACAAGATGATCACAATGGCCAAGTCACTTGACTGCAAGCACCAAAATGGGCTTCGTATGGATGACTTCACCTCTTTCATGGCGACTCCTGTCGTGGATAATGGTTCACCAATAGAGAAACCCGCAGACACTATCAAAGGTGAAGACACCGCATCAACTACCCCAGAAGAGCCCAAAAAGGCTCCAGTTACAACAAGCAAGCGCCCGCCACCTCTTCGTCGCTCGGGTTCCTCCCGAATGCTAGCGAAAAATCCGGCAAGACCATCGGCTGGCACGCAAAGCGCTCGCGCAGTGGCTGAGAAAGCGGGATCATTTTCAACTCTCACTCAACATTTGCCATGGAACAAGTTTGAAGCACCTAGACCAAAAGACAACGTTGAGGATATCAAGGAACCCGCCAAAACGGAGCAAGTGGCTAAAGCTGATGTCATTAATGACACACCTTCACAAAGGTCTACTCCAAGAGACAAGCAAGACCCATCTCGAGTTCTCGACTGCAACTACACATTCAACAGCAACCCAGAAATCCGAGCCGTTGAGTTGAAGCTGCGCAAAGCAGCTCTGGACGCTTATCAACGGGGTATTTTACCTTTGTGCGTTATCGCAAAATTCCTGGAGAATGCGGATGATCGTCGCGGTCAAGTCCCTAGAGGTCATGAACGCTCTTATAAAAAGCGCAATGACTTGCTTCGTATAGAGTTTCTTCAGGTGTTGATGGAGTTGGGCTTCACCCTTCTATCTGATCGAGAAGGTGATGATGTTGATACGGGGTTCGGTGGAGGGATGGCGAAACCAGTGCCGAAAATGAACGACCACTTGTATGCTCGCCAACTTGAACGCCTGTCGCGATATCGCCAGCATATCAAGAGTGACGAATCCAAAGCACATAAGCAGCTTGTCCGAGCTGTGGCCAAGACTAAAAAGTACCAGGCGCATGACAAACAGCAAGGCGAGGACAGTATACGCCGATTCGAAGAGGAGAAGAACCAGCTCCTGCGCGTGTTGTCCTACTATCGCGACGGGCACAAGAAATCGCTTGTGTACTCGTTGCTTCGCCAGCAAGTGACGACCTCGCTTACGTTGTTCCCGTCATTCGGCGATCTACTTTTCTTTGAGCTACCATTCATTAATCCGTACAACCACAACGACCGTTTCCGGATCGAGCTCTTGTTGCCTTCATCCAGAGAGATTGCAGTGGTGCTGGATCTAGAAATCGTGCGCAATAGTGAGGAATGGGCCTTCTATCGTGAGAACCTCCCACTAGCGTACGGCTTCATGACGTCAAACGCTGAAATCGAGGACGAAATGATTGACGACCACGACGAGATTGTTATAGACTCGCATGACCAGCTGCATATCCCCATGCGTCTGCGTTGGCTCGACACCAGTGATAGCTATACGCGTGTGCAGAAATCTGCCACGGGGAAGAAGGCATCAGCCATTCCGGTCTCGGTAGTGATCAAAAGCTGCTCTCACGGCCACACAGTAGCGCTCTTCAACATGGAGCTGCTGCCGCAGCCGTTTGCTTGTCATCGCGTGCTCCGCTTCTCGCACCCGGCATCATCAATCTGGCGTTGGAAGCTGCGATACCCACGAGGCAAGTTTGTCGTGTGCATGGATCCAAGCGTGGCCATGGAGTTGCTGCGCAATGGCGAAGACGAAGCCAACAACAGCGGTCTCATGAGCTTCAAGTGCCGCGTTGGCGAGTACCCAGCGCTCGAGACCTTCTTCGTCGTGCTATACAACGACAAGTACTACGCCCGAGTGTTCGAGGTGTGGCAGATCCGCATCCAGTCCAAGATGCGCGTGGACGTACACGCCGTGCTCGGTCAGAGCGTCCGACACGAACTTGTGATCAAGGGCGACGCAGGTTCATCGACCCGAGATGCAGAAACTGCTAAACGCCGAGTCATGTGCTTCACGCCGATGCCGCACCGCAGCCTCGTACAGTTCCGTCCTGGTCAAGTATTTGTTCTGGTGCCCCAAGCATTCAACCGCATCGAGTTTGCCTTCTGTGCTGTGGAAAACAGAGCCGACACTCAGATGGTTGTACTTGTGAACCTCGTCGACGTGGAAACACACGAACTCGTCGGAGCCTGGAGCGTTCACGTGACACTGGCATTGCCTGTCATCACCAAAACGTACGAGCTTCACCTGCCGGTCGGTCGCGCCGCGCAGAAGAAGATTTCGTACTCGAACCCGTGGGACCAGCCGCAGACCATCATGCTGCGCTCGAGCGCGCCGAAGCTTCTGGTGCCGCGTGAACCTGTGCTGCAATTACCCAGCAACGGTCAGGCCTTCTTGCGTCTCGCCTTCGCTGCTCGAGACCACTCGGCGTCGGTGTCAGAAGACATATATCTCTTCATCAATGACAAGCGCACCGACCAAAACGAGGAGTGCTTGCTCTTCCAGGTCACGTACGAGTGAACAACCTAGGCCCTTGCTAACGCAAAGTGAAACGATATTGCTAGTTTTGTTGTGTAGGTTCATGTTCTGCTATACAAACACGCATGTTCACCAGCTATGGGGATCACTGATCTCTGCAGAGAGAGGCTTATCCTCGTGCCAATCCAGTTTGTCACTCTGCGCGAAACTTCGTCGTGGAAATTGAACTGAATTTCAAGAATTTTTCGCGTGACGTCGCAAACCAGCAGCGGAAGCTACAATCGCAAGCAGCCAATATCTTTGCAGTAAGACTTATTGCGCGTGAAATCTGATAAAACTATTGTTTATCCTGTTCGAGATGGTTTTCGAGGCGAGCGGCTTGGCGTCGATGGCAATTGGTGTTCCAAGCTCGATCCGGCAGGTCAAGACGAGTGGTAAGGATGTGTGCACCGCGTTCGTGAACAACTTCATCAGCCTTTCAGTTTCGAGGAAACTTGCAGCAATAACAACTTCTTCAACCTTTCGGTTTCAAGGAAACTTGCAGCTTACACGGAAAATGTCGACGATGCCTCACAGACAACAAGACCGCCTAATGTACAAAGATGTAAACGATCTGGACAATACGACTGCCGTCAAGTTCGTTTAACGGAAACTCTTACCACGGGGTCAACCGTGTCGATATTGAAGCGCGCGGTAGCACGAGGATTTCATGGTAATATCGCGTCGACGGCAAGTTCCAGAGCACCATTTTGCTGCCAACATCGATGGTTAGCCGTTTCAGAGACTTTCACACCATGCTCCAGCACGTAATCAAACAAGGCAATCGCGATATTATTCCTTGCTTTGACGAGCACTACCCAACAACTCTTAAACGCCACCCATGCATTAAAGGCGCTTCCTTCCCTCGCGTCGAGAACGAAGCCGATTCTTAACACAACGGTGCTGGTGACCCTCGTCGATCTGCTTACTCGCCGTCACCAGGCGCTGTCTCTCATTACTACGACATACTGAACACTACATGTAACGAGCTTCGTCGACGGCACTGCGCCGAAGATCTTGCACCCCACCTTCGCTGTTCGACACTAACGACCAGTGCTCGGACCAGAACGGGGGCTACTTGCTCTTCCGTGCGTCCGGCACCAAATGCATGTCGCCACCGTTTCTCATGTCTGCAGGCAGGCGCCTTTCCTGGCCGTCCACGCCCTAGTGACGTCATGAAGGCGGCTACCGTCGTCGCACCCGCGAATGCACATACCCGCCATATCAGCTCCATCGTGGCACATCCTGAGGATGGCAAACAGTACTCGCGGCCCTTCCACCTGCGCATGCAGCGCCAGGCAGCAAGCGCTGCATGCGTTCGCTTCAACATGGCCCCGCGTCTTGCCCCCGCAGAGATGGCTACATGTGCGCAAGTGCCTTCCTTCCTTCCGCGCGCGACTGGCGACCGTCCGCCCGCAGCTCGTCCGGGACCACCCGTTTCCCGGCCTCGTGCTTGACGCATCGACCCTCGAGCTCTCGTGGAACGGAGAGCAGCCAGCATGCACGTCGGGCAGGCCTTGAAGTTCAACGCCCCAGCCCAGGATCAGCAAGCGCCGGCCAGCCATGTGGTCTGCCCCGACGCCTTATCCCCGTCGTGCAACGCTCGACGTGTTCAACTCGCGCGCTGCGACGTGGCGCCGCCGCGTCCGTCCGTCCCTGCAAGCCAACGACCAGTGCCCCGCACGGTCTCCGCCCAGCCGCCAGCCCGGCGACGTGGATGAGTTGACACCTGCTGCCAATCCGCAGCCTCCACCTGGCCCAGCGGCGTCCAGGACGCGCACCAAGTCTCTGCGATACATGCGGCCACCAGAGAATCTTCTAGGGTCGCCGCTGGTCACCATCCCGAGCCTTTTGCCGCCGGCAACTCATTCCGCGACTTTCCTCCTCGCGCGTAAGCAGTTCGCTCGACGCCCCCCCCCCCCTCTCCGTAACGAGCTCAAAATGGCGGCAGTGTCCATGCACGGCTCCGAGAACGCCTTCGGCGGCATGAACAGCGGGCTGAACCGGCGGCTGTCCCCGGCCTTCCGCTCGCTGGCGTCGCCGCTGCGGCAGCGGCACTTCGAGCTCGAGAAGCTGCGCGAGCTCGCGCGCAGCGACGAGTTCTCCGACAGCGAGAGCGACGGCGTGGACAGCGACGACGAGCCGGACGAGGACGTGGGCGACACGATGCTCGTGCCCTCCCGCCGGCCGCCGCCCAAGCGGAAGGCGGCGCCGCAGCCGCGCAAGGACGGCAAGGCCCGCGGCAGCCCCAAGGGCGACGAGTGGGAGATCGTGGACAAGTCCCCGACCTTCGAGAGCGTGGCCGAGGGCAAGACGCAGCTCGGCGGCGAGAGCTGGTTCGTGCACGAGCGCGAGCAGTAGGCGACGCCCATCATAGCGGCGGCGGTGCCGGTAAATTAACTTGATGCTTTTTTTTGCGTACTCCGCCGGCGTTCGGCGCTGCGTTGCGTGCACGAGAGAGAGAGAGAGAGCAGACGTGTGTGCAGGCTCAGTCCACGCGCGGGCGCTTGCTGTGCGTGAGGTAGCGCGGATTCTCCTGCGACGAAGACTGCGACTGCGACGGTGTCGGCGTGGCCGCGACGAGGCCACTGCTGCCAGGGTCGAAGCTGCCAGAGGAGACGTGAGACTCGCGCGGCGATCTGGTTGGCGCAGGCGCGGAGCCACGTACCCGTTGACGAAGATGGGGACCTCCTCCTCCTGCTCGCTGCGTGTCTGCGATGCCGCCGGCAGGAACGTCGTCACGGTGGAGAGCGTCATCTCGATGGAGAACTTGGCCATGGACGTCGACTCGGCGGCGAACAGCACCGGGCTGGCAGCAACGCACATGCAGCCGCAACCGTCAGACTCTGCACCCACCCAACCTCTGCAGCGCCGATCCCCTCGCGCTGGACTCACCTCCCTGCTGTGCTGAAGTAGAAGGACACCTCGAGCACGTCGCTCGTCTTGCAGAAGGCCAGCAGCGCGCGGATCTCCTTGATGCAGAAGACGAGCTGCGCCGAGCCGTCCGGGCTGTCCGCGGGCGGGCTCAGGACGTACTCGGCGAACTCGGCGCTCTCGACCGCCGTCTCGGTCTGCAGCTGGGCCTTGCCGTCCGCGAAGCTCGAGACGAAGCTCTCGAACTTGACGAGCGCGGGCGCGCACGTGACGCTCACCTCGCCGCTGTGGTGGATGTGCGTGAGCAGCGAGCTCAGGTGGTGCTGCCGCGTGCGCCAGCGGCTCGGGCTCGCGCGCTTGTCGAACACGGCGCGCAGGATCTGGCACGGCTGCACCTTCATGTGGTGCGTCTTGGTGATGTCGAAGTCGCAGCGCAGGCGCCACGTGAGCTCCACGCAGTCCAGGTCCAGCTCGTCGGCCTGCGACGCGTCCTCGTGGCTCGCGTCCGCCTGCCGCAGCGCGTCGCGGTCCACCAGCAGCGCCAGCTGCACGCTCTGCACGCGCTTGAGCGTGCGGAACACGTTGCAGCACGCCCTGGCGAACACTTTGCACTTGACGAAGGGCGCGCGGCCGCCGAAGCGCGCGCGCAGCGCGTCGCCCGACGCCACGTCCGCGCCCTCGAGCGTCACGCCGCGCGCGCCCGAGAAGAAGCTGCGCTCGAGCACCACCTGGCCCGACGCCGAGTGCGCGTCGTTCAGCGCGCGCAGCGTCAGCCGCCGCGCCAGCGGGTCGCACTCCAGCGACAGCTCCTTGCCCACCTGCGCCAGGCACTGCAGCGCCGCCACCAGCACCTTGAGCCCTTCCTCGGCCACGTCCAGCCGCACCTCCATCGCCTAATAACCCTCCTCCTGGAAAAGGGTTAATGCCCCGTTTCTCCCACTTTTTTTTTAGGGGTGGGTGGGGGAAAGTGGACCGAATGTCGGCCCCTTGCCACCCAAAACCCAGCGTGGCGTTTCCCAAAACCCGGCGTCGCGATAGTCAGCCGCCTCTTTCGAGTGATCGCTCGCCCCTCGCCATTAGGACTTTAGCCCAGGATGGACGAGATCGCGCTGCTGCAGCAGCAGCTCGCGGCCGTGCAGCAGCAGGAGGCGGCGCTGCGGCTGTCGGCCCACAACGTGGTGGACCTGCTGCGCAAGCTGCAGGCGCTGGGCAAGCTGCGCGTGGTGCACACGCGCGCGGGCGAGCAGTTCCTGACGCCGGCGCAGCTCCAGCGCGAGCTGGCGGAGCTCGTGGCGCTGCACGGCGGGCGCCTGAGCCTCACGCAGCTCGAGCGGCTCCTGGACGTGGACCGCGCGCACGTGGACCGCCAGGCGCACGCGCTGTGCCGCGCCGGCGCGCGCGGCGCCTACGCGCTCGTGAACGACGGCGAGGAGCTGCTCACGGCCGCGTACCTGGACGCCATCATGGAGGACACGGACGCGCTGCTGCAGGAGCGCGGCACGGCCTCCGTGGGGGACCTCGCGCAGCAGTTCGGCTTCAGCGTGGACTACATGCGCGACGTGGTGCGCGCGCGGCTCGGCGGCGTCCTGCGCGCGCGCGAGCGCGACAACGTGCTGTACACGGACGCGTACGTGGCCGCGCAGAGGGCGCGCGCGCGCGGCGCTTTCGCGGCGGCCACGCGCCCTGTGTTCGTGCCGGACGTCGTGCGCGGCTTCGGCCTGGACGAGGCGGTGGCCGCCGACGCGCTGGCCGAGATGCTGCGCGCCAAGGTGCTCGCCGGCGCGCTGCGCGGCCGCGAGTACGTGCCCTACGTCTTCGTGGCCGCGCAGAGGGAGAGCATGTACTCGTTCTTCCAGCAGAACGGGTACCTGGAGCACGCGCGCGCCCGGGAGCTGCAGGTGGCCAGGCCCTTCGACTTCCTGAGGAAGAGGTTCGGCGACGCCGTCCCGCTCCAGCAGAGCGTCGTGAGCAGGGCGCTGCGGCTGCAGCTCGACGGTGCCGTGGAGGCCGCGGTCAACGACAACACGGTCGTGGACGTGCGCCCGCTGCTGCCGAGCGCGCTGCCCGCGGGGGACGTGGCGCTGCTGCTGGCGACATCGCCCGCCTTGGAGAAGGTCGGCCATGTGGCCAAGGCCTACCAGATTGCCGAGACCTACGCTGTCAGCTCGGGGCTCCTTGCGGCGGCGAAGGAGAAGTTTGCGGAGGACGCGGCGGCGAAGGCTGCGCGTGCCGCGGCCCAGCAGAAGAGCAGCGGCCACGCCCCGAGCGCGAGGGAAGTGAAGCAAGTCGTGGATGAAGGCAATGACTCGGAGGACGACGACTTTGGGGGCAAGCGCGGAAAGAAGGGGAAGCGCAGCAAGGGAGGGAACAAGCGCGACCACGAAGAGAGCAGCGCCAAGGCAGGAAAGGCTGGCAAGGGTAAGAAGGGCAAGAGAGCTTCGAAGCGTGGCGGCGATTTGGGTGGGGACGACGAGAGCAGCTCCGCTCCCGCGCAGATTTCTATCGTGCCGTCGCGTGAAGAGACGAGTGAGCTTCTGGTGAAGTGGTTCCCGGCCGTTGAGGACCTGGAAGGAAACGACGATTTTATGGACGGTATGGTGGCGCATCTCCAGCCGACGTTAGATGAGGTGTACTCGACTGCCCTGACGAAGGCACTGTCCAGCATTTTGCGTGGCGATGCCGCATCACTACGCGAACTCCGCAAGACATTCGAAGACCGCTTTGACGAACAGTTCACGAAATTGCTCATTCTAGAGAAGGGCTTTAACAAGCTGTCGATGCACGTGGATGCCAAGGATGCGGATGGGATGGAGAAGCTTGCTCTCGTGGAAACGCACATGCTTGACTCCTTGTCGGTGGAACTCGCGGCACTCACAACAAGCTTTGTGGGCGAGAGCAATAGTTTAAAGCTTGAGGGTGTTCCACGTCTATCGTCTCCTAGCGGGAGTGACGAGAAGGACAACGCTCCTAGTGGCCCCCTGACCACTCTAAGCGATGAAAACAAGAAAGTACTCGAGTCAAGTCTCCCGCAATCCACTGCGAGTGCTCTGGTGCGGTTGTGGACGCTCGCCACTGCTGGTCGTCGTTCATTCAGTGATTTCATGGCTCATGTGCCGGTGTTGGCAGAGGCTCTCAGCGTGCCGCCTCGCAAGCTAGACCGCAAGAAGGAACGCCAGGTCATCTTCGGGTACCGACAGACGACGCTTGCAGAGCTGGACGACAAATTGGCGCAAGCGATTGAAAACAGCGAAGAGTATGCGATAATCGCAGCGTTAGTGCTGCAGCTGTTGTTTCAGCAGATCACGGGGCTTCCTGGTAGTTTTCCGCGTGACTCTTCGTCGTACGGTGACATGATATTGAAGGCGTTCCGGAACTCGCTGTCGGAGAAGGCGACTGCTATCATGCAGTCATTCCTGTCTTTGGTCAGTGCAATTAGCAGCAGTGATGAAATTTCGGAGGAGCAGAAGGTCTCGTGGAGTGAGAATTTAGAAGCCGCGCGTGCTTTGGTGCTCCTGAAAGACTTGAACTCCGTAGAGTAGGTAAGTTGCACGGTTCACTACGCGTACTGATTAATTTGCATCCACGTGCTACATGCATTTTTATGGACACAACAAAGACGTTTGTCTTCTAAAGTGTGAGTTGTTCATTTTGTAGTACTTGCTTATAGTAGTTTTCAAACTGCGGTTGGTCTCGATTTCAGCATTCGATGGAGTTTTCGCGCAATGCTCGGTTCTCAGCAGCACGTTGTACCACACGTGCTGCAGTGCTGGCAAGACTGCTCATTGCCTTGTACTGTGATCGAGTCAAGTCTCGAGCTTGCGGGTCAGCGCAGCACACAGCTCCAATGACCGTGTCGCCATCGGGCCCCATCAACGGAAAACCGCAGTAGAAGTTGACGCCCATCTTGCGCACGGTCGACATGGCACTGAAGCGCACGTCGGCCTGGACGTGGCGAGACACGAGGGGATTTTTGTCCAGGATGACCTGGGTGCAGAAGCCCTGCTCTCTCGGGGCTGACATACCACCGGGCACTGCCGGGTGAGTGGAGGCCAACACATGCAATTGGGCCTTGTCCACGATAGTGATCATACTTACGGCGCAGCTAAGTTCCTTCGCAGCCAGTGAGCAAATGATACCGAGCTCGGGCACATCGCCCAGTTCGTTTAGCTGGTGCTGGCGAATGAGTTCCAGTCGCCTGTACTCGTTGGTTGGGATCGGTGGTAAGATGACTTCCGATGGATCATCGGGGAACTCGATCTGGTAAGCTCTCGAGTCGGCGTTCGCAAGTGGGTAGTCGTCTTCCCAGCGCTGCGAATCGCCCCACAGCCCTCTGAGGCGATCGATCTGCTCGACATCGTTGTGATCTTGTACTTCAGGTTCTTCATCAGTTGCACTATCCTCGTTGCGTTCTCCAAGAAAAGGCAAAGCCTCCTTTGTTGGGTCTGCCGATGAACTGCGGTACCTGGCAGAGCTTGCTCGTCTACGAGCTCGCTCCTCGTCGACAATATCCTTCATGACACTGAGCACACTTGCCTTCCTCTTTCTCTGAGCGTCACCGCCCGCAGTGGCGTCCGCCAGAGTTTCCAGCAGCAAGTCGTTGAGAGATGCCGGTCTTGTCTTGAGCGTCGGCCTGGTACGCCTCGAGCCAATGCCGCGGAGACTGCCGTCCGGAGTGCTGTTTGCTCGGGCGATCGGAGAGCCCGAGTCCGAAATCACTCGCGCCGGGCGCAGATCCTCTTCGGTCACAGCAGTGTATCGAGCCTGGTCCACACGGATGATGCATCGTTCACACACCCGCACTTGCTCGATCTGCGGACGCGCGTCTCCGCGTGCTCGGTGCTCTCTCTCCTGAGCGTAGGCGCACTTATCACACACAAGAAAGCCGCACAAGCAGCACAAGCGTCTTCTTGTGCGCTTGAAAAACTTGGAGAATGACCGACGACAGCACGCGCACCGGGGGACGTTGGCCACCGTCTCGAGCGGAAGTCGCGTGCTGTTGATGATAACCTGCATCCCAAGTCGGCGGCGCCGCACGACCAGCAGAAAGCGGTGGCAGCTTGCTGCGAGACGCACTAGCCAAACTCGCGCCAGACGCCTCTCGTGGCCGGCGCGCTTGAACCCTTCGTGCGAGTCCGGCGGCAAGTACTCGCCGTTGAAGACCACGCGGGTGGTTCGTCCGCTGCTGTCTTCTTCAAAGGAATAGTTGATGACCACGTTCGGGACGTGCTGCAGGGTACGCGGCGTCGGGACGAAGACGTTGTCGAGAACGACGCTCGAGCGCGCGATGGACACGAGCGTCCGCGTGAACGCCGGCGGCGAGGGCACGCCGACAGCACTCGCCGTCGACGACGCCGTTCGCCTCGCCGACTGCTCCTCCTTGGCGCGGTCCCGGGGCTGCAGCATCTCGAGGAAGCACCACTCCTCGTTTCTCGAGAACAACTTGTTGCTCTCGAAGGTGGCCGTCTTGACGCTCAGCTCTCTCGTCGCGAACGCCTTGGCCGGGTCCTCCTCTCCGCGGTGGATCTGGATGCTGCGCAGCAGCTCGCCGTCGGCGAACTCGCGCCGGTAGATGCAGCGCATCATGTCGCGGTAGATGTCCGAGGACGCCGCGCGGAACACGAGGCGCAGCTCCTGCACGGTGCAGTTCAGACTGCCCTCGGCCAGCACGGCGAAGCCCTTGGGCCCCCACCGCGTCTGGTGTCGCCGGTCCCGCACCGTGAGCCGCGTGAAGAGCTTCATGGCGTCGCTGTGCGCGTACCCGCGCGGGGGCTTCTTCCGCTTCCACACGCTCTCGTGCTTCTCGCTGAGACTCGCGGCCGCCAGCTCCATGTCGAGCTCGCCCCAATTGACGCTGGACACGCCCGCCGCGGCATGTTCATGCAGCCGCTTGTCGCTCATCTGGGCCGACTCCCTCATGGCCTCGACCGTCGGCTGTCGCCGCCGTCGCGAGCTCACGGGGTCGTCACTGCGTTGACTGTACTCGTAGGCGGTGCTGCTCTCTTCGCTGGCGAAGCTGAAGCTCGCGTTCATCATGGCCACGGACGCCGAGCTCGGTCCGTCCGCCGACGAGGGCGTGGCCATGTCCTGGCGCTTCCGGGGCGTCCCGAACCTCCGCGCCGCCGGCATCTCGAGTGAATCCGGTCGCGGGCCCGAAATCGACGAGTGTCGAGCCGAGCGCGACGATGACGGCGGCCAAGTGCCTCCAGGCCTTTGCAGGAGCGAGCGCAGGATTTGTCCTCGCGCTCCGAATGCAGCACGAGCAGGAACAGCAACCGGGGCACGTTGAGTCAGATGGCCGTCGGGATAGCCCGGCGGGATGGGGGTCAAGGCGTTTGCCACGCCGGCGCTCGAGCGTGTGGAGCGCTTCGAGCTGGTCGCGATCTGATCGACTCCGAATGTGCCGCGACGGAAGCAGCGCGTGGAAGTTCACGGTACACATCAGGAATGGCGCTTCGAGAGCTGCAAACCAGTTGTGGACACGGAGGTGGGAGACGACACAAGTGCCGAGCTCGGAGCTGCAGCTGTTCCAGTCGAATGCTCGACGTCAAACCGCGTCGAGGGGGGGGGGTTAATGGCGGTGGACTGCCATATGACGTCGTTGCGGCGAGCGGAGGTGGTTCGACTCAAAGCGCTGCTCCAAGTCGCGCACGCAACGTGGACGAGAGATCGCAGCGATCAGGTCGACACGAAGCGGCAGATGGAGAAGGAGACGTTCGACCAGCGCAGATGTCGGCGAGTGCCCGTGCACAAAACACGCGGTGAACGGCGCGAAAAGCTGTTTGTCAGCAGCGAGCTCGCAGGAGATTGTCTTGGTCCGCCGACGCCTCCCAGCGAAAGATCGACGGCACTGTGTTTCGGGGTAATTCACTATCGATGAGGCATACCCATGAATCACCACGCACCATCTCAGAAGCTGGTCGTGATGGCAGGGAATGGCATCGCCTTTGCGGTTTCGGGTGTTAGTATTTTGGTCGTGCTTTGGCTAGTTGTAGTTGGACGAGTGCACCCCGTCGTGGGGGACTTGGCGGCATGGCGCTGCCTCGGACGAAGAAGCGTTCGGGCACGGTTTTCTCCCGCGATGAAATCGGCGTCGAGCAGCTTCAGTCGCTCAAGGAAAAGTTCGCGGACGGTGACTTGAACGAGAAGGAGTTCGTGAACCTTTTTCGTGAGATCGTGGACGCCTCGCTCAGCGAAACACAGCTTACGGAACTGTATGGCGAGGATTTGTTCAACAAATTGTTGTGCCGGTTTGAAAATTGGTGCTGTTGCTGACTGTTCTTGTGCTGCCAGATTTCAGAAAATCGATGCCAATTCAGATGGAACCGTGGATTGGGATGAACTTACTAATGTGCGTACGATAGCTGATGGATAACACATACTATCCAGGATACTGTACCTATGCTGTCACCCCGCCCAACTTTTCTAATCGTGCTGCTGCTTTTCGGTAGTACATGTTCCTTAGTGGGAGTGGCAACGATGAATATACAGGCGATGATGGCAATTCTTGCTACGAGACAGCGTTCCCGGAAAAGTTTACGGGTGACGTGGGGAATGGCAATGGCTCCGGCGGCACGGCACCAGCTCCGACAGACACGATGGGGAATGTCACCGGGGGTAGCGGAGGAGCGCTTGGGCTTGGGCTTTTGCCCCACCACAAGGACGTGATTACTCGTGTTGTACGGCTAGAGCGACCCAGTGTCTACCTCACGACCAGCAAAGACGGCAGCGTTCGCACATGGAGTGCAAACTCACTAGCTCCTCAGCAAGTATTAGCTTCTGGGCGTGACTGGTTGACAGATTGTTGTGTGATGAAGCGCTCTAATCGGCTAGCGGTGTCTTCCATGAATCGCACGCTGAGCTTCTATGACTTGAACTCTGGCCAGCTCATCGGCGATCTCGTGGACTACTCTCGAAAACAATGTATACCGCTATGTCTCGCGTACGTGGAAAAACCATCAGACGACCGTGAAGCACTTGTAGTTGGAGACGACACAGGTGGCATTTCAGTACTTACTTGTTCTGATCAGTGGTTAGCTTGCGATGGTCGCTCGCCGCCACCAGGGACAAATGCTACCGCTGCTAACTCCGTTAATGGGAGTAGTAACAATGGATCTAGTGGCACAAGTCCTGGTAACTCCAACTCCGCAGGTCCCTCCGGAGCCTCGTCGGGCTCGACTGCAGTGGCAGCTGGAAGCGGTGCTGGAAATACAAGCCAGGTAGCAAGTGCATCAACTAGCAATCCCAGTAGCCTCGGGAGTGGCGGTGGCAACCCAGCAGGCAGTGCTATGCTAGAAGCGCAGGGTTTTTCATCGCGCGTCAAGTTCCAGAAGCACACAGACTGGATTACGCGTGTCAAGTGGGTCCATGACATGCGAGCAGTGGTGGCAACCTCCTTGGACGCGACTGTGTCAATTCTCGATGTAGACCGATTGGTAGTCAAGTTCGAGTACACTCGCCATCGAAAAGGTGTTTTCGACTTGGCCTGGTGCGCAAGCACGCGGCTCATCGCAAGCTGCGGAATGGAACGCGATATTCACATCTGGAATCCGTACAGCTCCCAGCGAGCTGTTGCCACGCTAAAAGGTCATATGAGCTCGGTATTACATCTCGTCAGCGATGACGACAATTTTCAGATAGTGTCCGCAGCTGCAGACAACACCGTCAAAGTTTGGGATGTAAGAAATCATCGCTGCTTACAGACATTTGTCGTAGATCGCCACCGAGGTGGTACTTCGGTCGTGAGTGCTAGAGCTTCAGGTCATGCAGCAGGCGCAGGAGCTGCAGCGTCGTTGTATACTTCGGGTGGGGCTGGCTTGAGTCTGAGCGCTGAGAATCGCGTATCAGCGTTGCTCTTTGATGGCAAACAACCGTGTCTTATGACTGGGACGACGGAACTCACTCGGTGGGCGGTGAAAATCGCAGGCGGGGCGGGCTCACAAGGTGCTGATGAAGATGAAAGTCCTGCTGCATCTTTGGCTACTGCGCGAAAATCAAAAACGCGTGGAGGTGCTCCTATAGAACGCCCTATGAGGTTGGTATGCTATAACAGCGTCTTTCATCAGGTGGTGACAGCTGCTATGGATGCAGAGTCTGCTATCAAGACCTGGAGTGCCGAGACTGGAGACGAGATCTCAAGTTTTACTCATGCACATGGTGCTAACCCCGTGACGAGTATCGCCTTCGATCATGCTGGTCGAAGGCTACTGACGGGATCGCACGACGGTGACCAGCTTAAAATGTGGAACTTCAGCAATGGAGCGCTCGTGAAGCAATTCCACAAGAAAGAACCCCCTGTGGTAAGTTCCCTATTGTTCACCACAACGCCGGCAACGGCTGGGACTGTGGCAAGTGCAGCTGCATTGTCTAATGACCCCTCTCCAGAAGCTGCAGCGGCGGTTGCTGTAGCTGCTCCGAGAAAGCGTAAGGTCCGTGATATCATGATGCTACCCCCGTCATTCGGAATGGACCATGAAGGCCGTCGAGGCAATTCTGCAATTATGGCTAAGGCGGAATTGCCATCGCCGACTCGTGTACGCCTTCAACATGGTCAGGATCACCCGACACCAGTTCCACCAATACATCCTCCACATCCTCAGGTTGGAGAAGGTAGTCAACAAGATTCAACTCAAGGTCCTAGAGGGCCAAGTCCAAGACCTCGACCACACGTTGGTGCTGCACGAACTGCTCGAGGATACGAAACTTCACGATATCGACAGCATGAAGTCACAAACATTATGGACATTGAACGCAATTTACGCGTGGGTATGGGGGACTTCATCTGCCAGAGATTTGTTTGTTCTGTAGGCTGGGATCGCCAGCTTTACGTGTGGGCTGACAAAAACGATGAGTCTGAGGCATTACCAGTCCACGTGCTTCCGCCTGATAGTGACGGTGACGATGATGATCATGGTCCTGATGAAATAGATCACGGGAGGCGTGGTAGGCGCCGTCGAAGGCGCCATCAGCATACAATGGACGTCTTGACGCTAGCATATCTCCCACCTGCGTACGTGGCAACAGCAGGACTTGATGGTTTAGTGCTTCTATGGTCTTTGAACTCTGGAGAACTAGTCGCACCACTGCACCAGAATTCAGGGCCGATTGAGTCGCTTTGGTACGCAGACAAGCTCGAGCTTCTCTTTGCTGCTGGTGAGCGTGGTATATTGCTATGCTTCGACCGGTCCATGGCCACTCAGGCAGAGATTCCACTAGATATCCCCACACAAAGCTCCATTACAGAGAACCTGGAGGCAGTCACAGTATTGCGGTGCGACAAGGCGAACACCCATCTTGTATCCGGTGACGCTGCTGGCTACGTTAAGGTCTGGGAACTCCGTGTGGCACGAAATCACGAAGGAGTGGAGCTTGCATTGGTTTGCACTTGGCTTCTTGGTAGTGGAAATTCATGCAATCATGCGGGGGCACCTAACTCTTTGACAGCACCAAGCCGGCGAGTGTTGTGTGCTGACTTTGTCGAAAACCTTACTCGTGTACCTGAGTTGTTCTTGATCTTTTCATCTGCTGATGGAGAAGTTAGTCTATGGACTTTAGACGGAGTACATGTAGGTAGTTTTGGAGGTCGTCATCGGATCTGGCAGCTTGGGAGACCCTCAACGTATGCTTCCTCACAATCGATTTGTGAATGGGGTTGGACATCTCGACGACGCCGTTCACGCGAGGAGCCCACGACACTAGAAGAAAATGAAATGGATGATAATGGTGAAGCTAGTGCTAACGAAGACTCGCTCGCCAATGCGCTCATCCCGCCGACCACAGTCTTCATCAAGAACTGTACAGTTAGTGCCCTGAATGGCTCGACATCAGAGCCGCGCGAAAATTTCTTGCTAGAAGACACCATGCCTAAGCCAGGGGAAGTGTGGGTATGCGTGTCTGGCCACCGGTCACGAGCTGCGGCGCAGAATGCCGCTAAGAAGCTGGATGATGCCGACAGTGATCCATCTGGAGATGGTTTCTCTGGCCGTATCGGTCGGAAGAGCTTGGCACTATCGACTGTAGGCAATGCCGCGATTCTCAGCCGACGAAGTAGTCCGTTTGGTCCAAGCAACAACAACGGTGAGCCTCGAACACTAGCAACGCCATCATATGTGAAGCGAAAAATTGCCGACGTCAACGGTGAAGTGACAGATCTCATTACAATTGTGAAAGTCACACGCGGCGAGGTAATGAATGCATTTAGTAGCGTGGATTCTACAACAAGCTCTAACTATTTGTGATTGGTTCAATTTACACAGATCTCGTGCTGGGACGGTACCGCCAATAACCCACTCAGCGCGCTAAAAGTGCTGGACATGAGCGAGTTTGTGCGAAAAGCGGGTTGGACCAAGCACGCGCTGCTATCGCTTTTTGTCGGCCGCTCATTTCTGTAGGTTGCAGCGTTTTGTCCCGAACGTTGTAACAGTGCATTGATGCGGTAATTGACCCTCACTTTTAGGGACGGCGAGGCAACCTTCCGGGTCACTGGGATTGCTATGCGCCCTGTAGATCCGGTACGTCTCGAGCTCGCTTGTGCATCTAATCATCCACCTGAACTAACTTCGTTGCCGTGGATTTCAGACAAAGCCGGACAAGAAGATGTACTCGATGATCGATTCGGAGGCAAAGGAACATGAATTTCAGCCTCTGAACGAAGCCATTTCCTGCGTTCGGCTGAAACTACTAGAATCTTCCCGGAGTGACCAAGCACAGCGTTGTGTCATGTCTTCAGTGCCTCCTTCACAACGTCGACGGACACTCGTACTGTCTTCTCCGTCGGTAGACATGAAGGGCTCTTCAATGGCCACACCACAGCTGCAGCCAAACTTACAGACGCTAAGTATCGCTGATCAAGCCCTCAACGAGCTTATTGCTTCGACAGTTAACCCATCATCATCTAGAGGCAGTACCCCCGAGGTCCTTGCGCTTGCTAGCAGTGTAGGCATGGGTGCTCGCACTCTTCCCCTCATCAGACCTCGTGAAAAGCGAATTATGGGCGGTTTGCTGCCAAAGCGGTCGTCGGTGCGCAACCGCTTGGACCCCGCAGCTGATATACGTCGTATTCACAACCCGGACGATATTCCCAAGAACTTCCGTGCCATGCTGCAACGCAAGCGCGACAACAAGGATAGCGGCTTCGAAGGTATCCTTCCTGAAAATTGAAATTATGCAGTTCACTCAATATACAGTAATTTTTACTCAGATGTTAGTTTTAACTAACATCTGAGTAAAAATTCATGAGTTCATGTACGCTTTTAAAAAAGCGTACTCATGAATTAGAGTATTCGGTTTGCCGATACTGTTCTTAAAAAGTTGGCAGAGCGATTTTTCTACCAGAATTCGTGCGAGTGCTAAAGCTTCAGATTGTGTTTTCAGCCCGCTCTGAGGTGAGACTTGCGTTTCGATTCTCATAGGGGCTTTGAGAGTGTCCACGATGATGACGTTCCTTCCGAGTCCAGTTGAGTCAAAAGGCTCTCAACTATTGAGAGCCATCAGTGTCCCCATCTTCGGGTCTCCAGCCGAGAGCCCGTAACGTTTCGATGTCATCACATGGCGACGTGGCGCCGAAGATTGTACCATGGAGTGTACTGCAACGGTTGGTGCTGCAAATCGTGATCGCGATCTACGTGTACTGTACTGTAGCGCGTCGACCTCCCTGGCCCTGGGCCAGGGCCTCGCCAGTGGCGAGGTGTGCAGTGGCCATTTAACGCGCGGGAAGCAGCACCGTGCACCACGCGACGAGGCTTGGCTCCGGAGCATGAGCAACTGACAACGTGTTGTGCATTTGCGGATTAAATTGAATGACGACAATGATACATTTCCTGCGTGGGCCTTGTCTGCACCCCTGTTGCCTTTGCCCCTTTTCCCGAGGCTAGCCACCTTCAAGAATAATCGTGCTGGCTCTGGGCTCTAATTCAAACTCAACGATCTCTGGTTAAAGCGCTCGTGCCTGAGCGACAAATGGACACCAGCAGTTCTGATAAAACCATCTCCAAGGGAAGCCAGAGCTTAGCGCCACGTTTTCACGGTCACTCCCAGAAGAGTATCCGACCATTTTTTTTAGTACTGTATTATGCCTTGTCGAAACATTCCTCTATTTGCGTTGCAGAGCATAATTCATGGTTGTAAAACCCATGAGACAAAGATTAAAACCAGCCAAGACGCGGAAATCGCACATGATAGAAGCGTGATGCTGCGCAGCACGATCCACTGCAGACACATCACCCCTGCTGCGTGTACAGTGCGAGGTATCGGACCACAGAACAAGGTTGACCGCTCAAAAGCGCGGTGTAATTAACGCACCCTCTTGAAGTTGCTGCATTTATCTGACGGTATGGCGATATTGTATTTTTCTGATTCAAATGACAACAGGCATGACTCGTAGATATTCCCGGTTTACAAGTACAGCATAGCACAATTAGTGGGTCAGCGAATCGATGCTGTCTAAACATACTGAGCAAATGAGGTAACACTGACTGAGGTTTTGTGCTTCAAAACGTCACCCCAATACTGTACGGAGCTCGAAAAACTTCAATGCCCCCTTTTATTCAATCACCCAAATCAGGTACAGTAGTTGTACACCTGCGCTTTTCTCTTACCGCTCTGATAGGGATGCTCTCGAATAGATTATCCGCGGATTCAGGCGCGATCGCTCCGCACACGTTTAAGCAGGAAGGGCATCAAAAAGTGTAGGTCATGACGTGTGTATTCGTCGCAGGTTCTTGAGTGCGCGAACGTTGGTCTACCAGCTCGATGATCCCCAGGCAAATACGAGCTTAAAGAGGTGTTGGTTGCTTCGTAAACTTCAATAATCCCTTTTACCCCCCAAATCCGGTGCTGGCCCTCTCCGCGCGCTCTTTTCTGGAGGAAGGCTTTAACACTGAAAATAATGCTTGTACAGTACATGTACATGCACTGTAAGTTGGTTTTGTATGCTCGCAACGTGACTTTTTTAAGTCGATGCAGAATCGCATACACTGGAGTTAGGGAACGTGGAAGCTAGTGTTGTTTCTCCCAGTTTTGATGAGCCGAGGAGTGCGGTAAGTCGGTGGTGCCCGAAAGTCGGCAAGCAAGATCGCTCTAGTGATGGGATGCCCGCACTGTTTCCTCTAAACAGTGCAGGCATCCTATCCTCTCAGCACGATTTGTACGGGGATTACCTCCGCATCCCTATTGCAAGGGATGGGGCGATTAATTTTTTTAATACTGGACCTCATATTAACGGTTGCCTTGAGCGGGTACCATCTCCACAGCTCCACAACGGCGCGCTGCACGCCAATCAAGGCGAGGGCTAGCCATGAAAGTGCAGCGATTTAGTATCGACGACGCCGGTGTCACGAAGATACGGAGCGCAGTTTGACGCTGTTGCACTGCCACATGGGGAGCCCCGGTCGGGGCTGGCGATCGGGTGAACGTACAGCGGTGGCAGTCGCTGCCGACCCGGTATCTACATGAAGTCATTCCTCAATTTGCCAGGTCGGGCGCAGACCCCACCCAAAAAGCCTTCACCCAGCCCGCAAATACCGTGATGGCCATCAACCACGACAACTACGAAGCCATGGATGCCCCCGCCCCGGAGAAGAAGTCGTGGCAGCGCAAGCTGCTCACGTCCCTGACCTTCTGGATCATCGCCGGCATGGTCGTCGGTATCCTTCTTGGCGAGTTCGCCCCCACCTTCTCGGAGAAGGCCGCCCCCATGAAGAACATCTTCCTGCGCACGGTGCAGTTCATCGTGTTCCCGCTCGTGTTTTCGTCGCTGGTGGTCGGCATCGCCGACCAGAAGGACATGAAGCAGCTCGGCCGCGTCGCCTTGAAGTCCATCATCTACTTCGAGTTGGTCACCACGTTGGCCCTGATCCTGGGTCTGTTCGCTGTCAACATTGTCGAGCCCGGCAAGGTCGGCCTTACCCAGGGTGATGAATACGAGAGTGAGTCCGAGTCCACCTTCACTTTCGAAAAGTGGATCGAGCACCTGACCCCCAAGACGTGGGGCGAGATGATGGGAGGTTCGGGCTCGTCGGAGCTGCTGCAGGTACTGGTTGCCGCCATCCTGACTGGTGTGGCCACCGCGCAGCTTCAGGGCCAGCACAAGGCTCTTATCATCGACTTCGCCCGCGCTGTTCTTGAGATGATGTTCAAGTTCGTGGACATTGTCATTTGGACTGCCCCCATTGGCGTTTGCTTCGCCATTGCCGACGCGATCGGATCGAACGGTCTGTCGGCTCTGGGTGGCCTCGGTGCGCTCGTTGCCACCGTCTACGTGACCATTATTCTTTTTATCATTGTGGTCTTCGGTGGTGTCGCTTTCATGTTCAAGATCAACATCATTGAATTCCTTACCGCGATGAAGGAGCCGCTCATCATTGCGTACACCACGGCGACGTCCGAGGCTGCTCTGCCCAAGGTGTTTGAGGCCCTCGAGAAGTACGGCGTGTCCACGCACATTTCGAGTTTCGTGGTGCCGTTCGGCTACTCGTTCAACCTGGACGGTTCGACTCTCTACCTGTCGCTCGCCTCCGTGTTCTGTGCTCAGGCATCGGGTGCAGACAAGTCCATCGGTGAGCAGATCGTGATGGTGCTCATGCTCATGATTTCATCCAAGGGTGTTGCTGGTGTGCGTTCGGCTACCCTTATTGTTATCGCCTCGACCCTGGACCAGTTCGACATTCCGTCGTGGCCTGTGGCTCTGATCCTTGGTGTGGACTGGATCATGGACATGCTCCGTACGCTCACCAACGTCATGGGCAACTGCCTGGCTGCTGTGATCATGGCTAAGATCGAGAACGAGTTCCGCACGGAGGAGTGGGAGCGCGAACACAACAAGCACGGAGACGAGAAGCTCAGTGTCATGGGCGAGAAGATGAGTGTTGTGTCGGCCGTGTCGGCCATCGAGGAGGGTCGCCACTAAGCAATTCTGGCGAAGCCCTCGATGAACGCACAGTATAAGTACTGTATGGCAGTACAATGCATTGTTGCGAGGAGAGCATAAATGTAGGCAAGATATACCATAATCAAACCCGTTTGTATCCAATTTTTTGAATGGGCCTCCTTTCTCTTCATCGCGCTGCACCACCGAATATCCTACTGGGTGGAGCAGTGCAAAGGCGAAGCTCAATAGTTTCACCGCGCCTATGAAGAACGTGACCACGAATGCTCATTTGCGTTTCACATGCTCAGGCTCCGATACTTCGAAGTAAATACGATAAACAAACCATGTACAATAAACAAACCTTTGCCGTCAATCGCCAGCCACCCAAATGATAGGACGCCAGACTGATACTACATGTCATGTAGTGCATTTACATATACTAGGTATAATACATGTACTACATGTAGTATTGTACTTGTGTAGTATGTGAATCAGTGCTTCATGACGAAAAAAACTCTTCCCGAAAATCCGTTAACATTTGTGAGTACCACCTACACTAGGGGTAGTCACGGTTAGAAGGTTTGAAGGTTTGAGGAGCCAATCAAACCAAACCTTCATCCTTCTAGCGTGAGCGGAGTAGCTAGTCACCAGTTGGAGCGCAGCCACTAGTGCGTGGCTCTCCGAGAGGCATAGGGACGAAGCCTGCGTGCGGCGCTGTACCTGCTCTTAGAGCGCTCAGCTCTCAGACATCTTCTCTGTGACCAGGATGCCGAGGATAATGACAATTATGACGACCTGTTCTACTGTGCGATAGCCTCGCATCACTATTTAGCCCATCCTGAAGTCGTCAAGCGGAAGCTGACCGGAGCCCTGAACGAATATTTATGCTGGACCCGTCTGCTGCGGGAATGAACCAATCACAGCAATCCTTCGGATGTTTGGTCAAATTGCAGCGTTTTTCTTTAGTTGAAAAAAACAGGATACGAAGGTTTAATTTGATTGGCTGTTCAAACCTACCTACAGCCCCTACTGTATACATTCGTATACAGTATATTTTACTTACAGTATAATAGTAGTACAGTACTTCATCCTGAGTAATGCTTCAGCACTAGTGCACAATAACACTTTGAGTTGGGAGACAAACGTGAATATTGATATACATGTACCGAGACGACACCACTCCAACCTATTGCATCGTGCTGCTATCCCTTGCCTTAGGAGGGCTTGACTCAATCGACATCGCTTAGACGAACTCTTAGTGGCGACCTTCTTCAACGGCCGACACAGCAGACACAACGCTCATCTTCTCGCCAACGACGCTGACCTTGTCGCCACCGCCACCGTACAGCTGCTTATACTCACGTTCCCACTCCTCCGTGCGGAATGCGTTCTCCGTCTTGGCCATGGCGACCGAGGCTAGGCAGTTGCCCATGACGTTGGTGAACGTGCGGAGCATATCCATGATCCAGTCGACTCCAAGGATCAGTGCCACGGGCCACGACGGAATGTCAAACTGGTCCAGAGTCGACGCCATGACGATGATCGCGGCGGAACGCACACCGGCCACGCCCTTGGACGACACCATGAGCATGAGCACCATCACGATCTGCTCACCGATAGACTTGTGCACGCCAGCCGCCTGTGCGCAGAAGACCGAGCCCAGGGATAGGTACAGCGTCGAGCCGTCCAGATTGAACGAGTAGCCGAACGGCACCACGAAACCCGAAATGTGCGTGGACACGCCGTACTTCTCGAGGGCCTCAAACACCTTGGGCAGAGCGGCTTCCGACGTCGCCGTGGTGTACGCAATGACGAGCGGCTCCTTCATGGCAACCAGGAATTCCACCGGGTTGATCCGGAACAGCAAACACACAGCTCCAAAGATGACAACTATGAAGATGAAAATGGTCACGTAGACGGTGGCGATGAGCGCGCCAAGGCCACCCAGAGCCGACAGACCGTTCGACGCGATGGCGTCGGCGATGGCGAAGCAAACGCCAATGGGGGCAGTCCAAATGACAATGTCCACGAACTTGAACATCATCTCCAGGATGGCACGGGCCAACTCAAGAATGAGGTTCTTGTGGTGCTCGTTCAGCAGGGACGTGGCGATGCCGGTGAGGATGGCGGCCACCAGCACCTGCAGCAGCTCCGACGAGCCTTCACCCCCCATCATCTCGCCCCACGTCTTGGGGGTCAGGTGCTCGATCCACGTCTCGAACGTGAACGAGGACGTCGAGTCACTGTCATAGGCGTCACCCTCGGCGATACCGACACTACCGGGTTTGACGATGTTGACGGCGAAGAGACCGATGATCAGAGCCAACGTGGTGACCACCTCGAAGTAGATTATGGACTTGAGAGCAAGGCGACCGAGCTGCTTCATGTCCTTCTGGTCGGCGATGCCGACCACCAGCGACGAAAACACGAGTGGGAACACCACGAACTGGATCGGACGCAGGAAGATGTTCTTCATGGGGGCGGCTTTCTCCGAGAAGGTGGGGGCGAACTCGCCCAGGATGATTCCGATGGCCATGCCCACGATGATCCAGAAGGTCAGCGACGTGAACACTTTGCGTTGCCACGACTTTTTCTCCGGGGCCGGCGGGTCCATGGCTTGGTAGTTGTCGTCGTTCACGGCCATTGCTGGCTGGTGGCTGGAGATCTGCGACCGGGCCGGCGAATTGAGGAATGACCGGAGACCGACGTGTGTCGGAGGCAGACTACCGCTGAGCGCGTTCACCCGATCGCGGACCCATGATCCCATCTACCTTAGGTGGCAGCTCTCGCGATCATGGTGGTACCTGCTCAAATTTGCTTAGTGTATACAGACCGCCAGGACTCCTGACAGGAGGACCTTTTGCAGGGGTACATTTTCCTGCGCTCGTTCGTACAACACCGTGCAGAGATGAGGAAGCGGTGTGATGGGCTGTGGGGATGTTTAGACTCTAAACATCCTCTAAACTTTAGAGGAGGGGAGAGTCTTGACGAAAAAGGAGTCGCGCTGCCCAGCATGCAGTAACAGCTTACAGCAACCCATTGACCCGACTGGTAAGATATTAATCCAATCAATTAAAATTGATTGGATTATTAATACTTCAGTATCATTTAAAAATGTCAATGTCAATTGGACAGGACAAAGATATTTATTTTTACCATTTCCTGAAAAGAAGAGAAGTGGGAACTACAAACGTTCGCCTTACAACCGACCCACCATGAAATGGGCATATACATGTACTTGGGAAGAGCGTAAACCTGAATCACTTTGCGCCGCCAAGTGGCGGTTGTCCTAATGCTGCACTGTACATGTTAGCGATGTGCCACCACAGGATAGTTGCGGAACCTCAAATCTTCTGTACGGAGCATCACATTGGTGCGGTAAGCTACACCTGATACTTCAGTACAGTATTGAGATCGGATAGGGGAAGGCACTGCATGTACGCGCGCCCCATTGCTTGCTGTTGGTTATTGCACCAAATCGACGTCCAACGGCTAGCTATCAACTTGTAAATCCCCGGCAACCTGTCTACATGGATTTTCCAGCAACTTTAGTCAGAAAATAATTGAACTGTGCAGACTGATTAAATGCGCATCCCCCTTTCGTCAAATTTGATCTGGTACCGCCCAACCCGCTCTCTTCTGCGTGCATGGCATGCCGGTGCATGCAGTGCATGCACCGTCATTCGGAGAGGCGACAGCACTTCGTTGCTCTTGCTGCAGAAGGAGTCCTACCTGAAGGATCGATTCGATAGAATATAATACCCGCAACGGAAACACCAAACTGCGACCAAATAACTCCAGTATAGCTTATTATAATAGTTTTGAATCGATTCATAGTTCAGTTTTGATTCCGACCAGAGCCGGAGCAAGTTTTTCGGGAAAAAGGACAACTGGAGAGCAGAGTTGCACGGATCCCAGAGCGTCACCGTCGTCTGTGATACGCAAACGTAGTTTCGAGAACAGCTCAAACCTCTTTATTGTATTAAAAAATAGCTGCTCCGCTATTTCCTTTTCCAACCAAGAGGAACAATATTCTTGTCTAACCGAGCACCGAAAGTACTATCGTGATAATAGCCAACGCGACCGTGACTGTATCCTATTAACTCGCTCTGGCATATCTACCAAACCAAAGGATACTTCCCGCAGGCAATATCCAACATCCTATTCTATTGGGCTTCGCGTTTCTAGGACCAAGGAACCTAACCCTCGAGGTACACTACCGGTATGCATGATTAGTGAATAAACCTATATTTATTCGTGTATGCTGCCAATGGCCAGCACCATCGAAATTATCCAATTTTGAATGAAAATGTATCGTAATTGCACTCCGCTTCTCGTTTAGCTAGTCGTAGGGTCAACTTGCCTTACCGCTCCAACATGACGACGACACATGGACGATTTTCGGGGCTTTGAAACTACCTGCTGAGACGTGCGTTGCTGCATAACTCTATCATACGCTGCCATGATGAGTTTACGATCGGCAGCTTCTTCCTGCGCCGACGACCAGAATTTCGGTTTCTCCACCACTAGAGCAACTCGACTGGTTAGCCGCGACAAGACGGATCTGGGGGCTTGAGGAACTGACTCACTCGACTCGCTCGACTCGTGTGAGACGAAAGATACGAGAGCCTTGCGAATGGATTCCAAGCCGTGTGTAGGCTTGGCATCTTCCGGTTCTTGATCATCTGCAAAATCTCGAAGCGAATACTTCGCAGGTCGGCGACCGTCGTAATACAACGGTTTATAGGATACATCGTCCGTATCGTCATGGGTGCGAAGTGGCTGGATGGCAATGTACGCGTCAAATGACAGCTTCAGCTCCAAACGAGGATCATAGATTCGCGCCACCTTGTTCTCGTCCACATCACAGCGCATCGCACCAAGTGGCAAATTCATGTAAAAGGTTTCAACTGTCTTCTCAAGAGCTTGCTCCGGTTTGAACGTCTTGGCAATCTCTTCAACACTCTCTCGGATATCTGGTTGCAAAATATGCTGGAACGACGATACTAATGACTCAGTGGTGCATGTCCTGAGATCAATCGGTGGGATGCCAACACCCGCCGACACACACATGCAGGCAGCGTAATATTGCGATGACAAGCTGACGCAGATTCCAACGGGCTTACCGGCTACAAGCCCCTCTTCGACAATTGCAGGTTCACCCCAGTGAATTGTAGCGGCTACCTTACGAAGAATCAGCGAGTACGGAAAGTTTTTTTCCACTTCGTAAATGTTCTCCGAGTGATACAGAGAGTGGTCTAGTCTACCTTCACGGGCTTGGAAAATAATCTTCACATTGGCCTCCTCGGCTGCCTCATCAATCATTTGAAGCAGTCGATCAACCTCCACTGATGCAAGACAATACGTAGATACACCGAAGTATATAACAGGATTGCGGGTAGCGAGCGTAAAATCGTTTAGCGATCGACTCCACTTGAATTTGCGCATTTTGGCAATTTCACGCTCGTCCGTCAACGTAACATACCCTACCACACTGAGCTCTCGCGCCCAGTCAACTGGTTTTTGCAGAAGCGCAGGATTCCACAAGTATACATGTGGGATTCTCCACTCTACTAGAGGACTTGGTTGATTAAAGCGTCTCGACAAGCCGATGTGTTCTCTGAAATTCTCTACAATGTCTTCAACTCCTCGCCACAATACAGTATCCACCACGCCATAAGACAACCAGTTTGTTTTCTTGAACTCACGTCCAAGTTGACTGATGTCGTCCATGAAAGTCGCACTCAGCACATGAGGCATTGCAAATGTCGGAGAAAGTGGCACTAGACTGAAGCATTGAAGCGGAATACCTAGCCTTTCCGCAACATGCACATGCCCAAACAACAGAGGATTCCATAGCAGTGCATCCGCTCGAAAGTGTTCACCAGGGATGTTTTTACCGCGCCCATGAGGATCAGCACCATTTGCTGCAGGCCACAGTGAATAAATGAGATCCCTGAAAGGTCCCAGAACAGGACGCCCTGCCTTGTGCCGCTGAATGGGGTTCACATCTTTCGTGTCATGCAGGTACTTAATGAAATCGTGAAAATTCTTTATAGCACCAGCAAGCGGGTAGAACTCAAGACCACGGCCTATGATCTCATCCCGGAATTCTTCACTCACTGCGATTCGAACGCGATGTCCATCAGCAGCCATCCGCACACCGATAGCAACAAGTTGCTTCACGTTGTTGTCCCACGTGCCAATCGTTGCTAGACAAATATTCATCGGCGGCACGGTGGTACCCACGAATTTCTTCAGAATACGCTCCGACTTCACTTTCTGTAGCTTAGAGTATTGGCGCCACTCCTCAATCTTTTCATCACTAATAGTGTCGGGTACCTTGCTTCCGACGTTAAAGTTAACACCGATATTGCCGCTTGCTGTGAAATCTGCCGAGATAATTGATATCCCCTCTCTAGGAGATGACTCATCGCTCTCTGTGTCGGATGGTGCGGATAAAGAGTACGAACCCCGCTCGATGCGATCAAGTGAGTTGCGATCAGTCTCCTTTTCGCTCATTATCTCGCGGAATCGAGCTCGATATTTCAGTTTGTCTTCATCGGAGACGTCAAGCTCAACCTTTCTACGAGCTTGTTTCTTGGGACCTATCATGCGGTGAGTCTCAAGGTCTTCAGAGCTGCCCCCCGAGGTATAAGAATTCGACAAGCCATTTTCCTTTCCTAACGCCGCCATAAATGTCTTGTCAAACACGCTACCCCGCTTCCGGCGGCCAGTTTCGCTGAAATAATTTGCATGGCCTGCAGCAATATGATCGGCAAATAGTGCGACACCATGCACTGGGCGGATTACAAGCCCACTAACGCCCTTCACCACACCAATAACAGCTCCTTTGGGGCCTTCCTCCCGAAATCCCTTCGCAGGCTTAACAATCACGTCCTTAAAGGCGCCACCCAGCTCATGGAAGAACGCTGCTGCACCTGACGAAGCCCCAGCAAACCCATGAGAGGGGCCTCGGGCTGAATAGTCCACAAAGTGATAATCTACTACCTTTCTACCGATATTCTCCTGTTGAGAGCTGACAACGAAGTCACAAACATCGCACAGCTTTAGTTTGCGATGTTGACACCACTTTGTTGCGACTCGGACATGATCCAAATCACAGAGCATGTTCTTCACGGGCAAGTGTCGGTAAAAGCATCGCACTGCTTCCTCCGCGCCGTCCTCCTGCTGCATCATTTGCTGGATGGCCACTGCACGGCCGCGCAGTTCCGAGCTTTGCAAGCTCTCAAACGCAGCGCGAAGTTTTTGCGTCGTCAGTTCCTCGATCGGGCATGGAGCAACGCCTACACCTGCTCGTGACACTGCCCAGCCCCAAAAGTGCTGATCGCCAAAGAACGGCACGATGAACGTCGGCTTCCCTGCAAGCAGACCCGCTGCTGTCGTCCCAGCACCTCCGTGATGCACGACAGCACTTACACGCGGCATCAGCCAGTCGTGTGGGCAATTCCCCAGGAAGAAAATATTGTCTGGGATCTCCAGGTCTCCAGCCATGTCACTCCAGCTTGACTGGATCAACACGCGCGCGTTCGCCTGCTTTGCCGCCTCAATGATCATTTTTGTCGTGGCGCGCGGATCATCCAGCACCATGGACCCAAAGCCAACGAAGATCGGGCCGCCGTCATTGCCCAGGAATTCCTCCAATTCCGGCGAGGGCGTGTAGGTCGACGCCGTTCCTTCCAGCACCACCGTGCCCACGACATCGTACAGGTCCCCCCAGTCCTTGGGCTTCGGCACAAGCTCCTGACTCCACATGAACGCGTGCGGGATGTGCAAGTCCAGCAGGATTTCGCGTCCACCTTCGCCCTTGCGGATCTTGCGCAGGCCCAGCACTTCGGTGCGGAACTCGTTCACGATCCCTTCCGTGCCCTGCCACATGAGCAGATCCACGAGCTTGTACGACAGAAAGTTCCTCTTCTGCGGCTTGCCCGTGTACGGCATGTTCGCAAGCGGGTGCGGGAACGCCGTCGTGGGCACCCACGGCTGCGGGAACATGATGTGCAGCGGCACGCCGAGGCGCTCCGCCACGTGAACGTGTCCGTAGGTGACGGGGTTCGAGATGACGGCCTGCGCTCTGAACGGCTCGCCTCGCACGCCGGGGCCGCCTCCTTCCGGGTCCGCCGCCGACACGGCGGGCCACGTCGAGTGCAGGATCTCGTCGATCATCTGCAGGTTCCGGGGCACGTCCTTCTGCAGCGTCTCGATCTTGGTCGGGATGAGGTGGCCGCTGGTCTTGACCATGTACGCCGCCAGCTCCTTGGGGTCTCCGCCCAGCGGGTAGAACTCCACCCCGTAGCTGGTCACGAGCGCTCGGTAGATGGCGTGCGTAGCGAGCCGCACGCGGTGCCCGTCCTTCTGCAGGCGCTGGGCGATGGCCAGGAAGGGCTGCACGTCGCCCCTTGTCCCCACGATCATGATGCAGATGCTGAGCGCGGGCGGCGCGGCGGCGTCCTCGTCTTCAGCCACGGCGGCGCGAGACTTCCGGCGCAGCGCGTCCAGGTCGATCTCCTCCTCCTCGGCCACGTCCACTCGGATGCGGCCGTCGGGCCCGTGCACCGCGATGCCCGCCGTGCGCACGTCCTCGAGCGCGGGCGGCGCCGCCTCCAGCGCCAGCGTCGTGGACTCCTTGTGGAACGCGGCGCGGAACCGCTGGTTCCATGCGTGGAACTTGCACTCGTGGGGCATCGACGGGACTTGAGCCGGACGAGGCGGAACGGACACTGACTGACGCCGTCAGGGACGCGGTGCCGCCATCAAATCGCGGGGCCCATCTCCGTCGCGCCCTCCGGCCTAATCAACGCGAATGCTTATGCGCCGGAGTCAGCAATGTTGACCTCCTTCGCACTGAGACGTGCACGTGCGCGTCATACAGTACACATGTACATGTACTAGTACTGCACGTGGCCACATGTACGCCATGGCTGGTGCTCTCTCTGCATTGCTCCGGTGCAGGGTTCGGTTACGTTGTGAATAGCCTTGAGCACCCACCGTTAAGGCTACCGTAACATCGGTCACCTCAACCTCAACCACCAATGTATTAATAGTATAATAGCTTTACTATCCCACCCAGTGCATGCGTTGTTCTACGGCTAACTGTCGCAACTGTGTAGTACTAAACGAAGGATACCACATTCCTCGCTATTTGTACGCGTACCTACGCAGCGAACTCATTACGCACTTCCTGCGGAGAAAACAAACTGTTTCCAGCTGATGGAAAAGTCTGCCCTCCAGAACTTGCAACTTTCAGGTGGCTGATGCGTAACCTTGGGCGGGATATGGAGCGATGGGGTCGTGCTTTCGTCCACGTCGGGTTGGGCGAGGCCGATCGCCGTGGACATTCTGGCGTCATACATTTGGGGCAGCTCCTGGGATTCTTTGGTACACCGGGAAAAGACTTTTTGACGCAAGCACTGCTACATGTAGCAGAACAAAACCTACAAAACGTACACTGGATGTCGTTATTACAGACAACGACATACAAACCCGGCGTAACTTATTGGCATTCCCTATATAAAATTGCCTTCCGACACTAAAACTCGGCAGATTTGCACTCGCTTTGATTGGATAAAAAAACAAGTTGCTGTAAAAAAAAACCTGAACATTACCATGTGTGTTTTAGAGAAAGGTGCTTTTATCATATGATTATCTCAGGATAACGTGGAATAGCTTTCTCAAAGCTACGAATCACAGTGGTTTCTTCTAACTCTTCCCAAGCAGTAATAGTAGCTCTCTGCGCGGAGGCGCTTCTCTTTGGTAGTGCCGTTGATTTCTTAGTGTTGATTCGCTAAAATATTTTTGCGTTTCGCGTGTTCTTTACCCCGATGCCGGTTAATTATGTCTGCCGGTCTTGTATGTCGTTGTCCGTAGTACCGGAATCCCCGCCTAATCTGGAAAGGTGGGACCAATAAACACTGAGAGGTTGCGAGATCTGCAAAGGTTTTACATAGATGCTGATTGTACTGAGTTAATGCATTTATTTGCAGAGAACGCCATCGACGTCGTGATACCGAAATGCCGCCAGCAATCGAAAATGCTATCCTTCGTAACTCCTTCCCACGCCCGCTCAGACCAGCAAAAAGCTGTGTAAATGGAAATATACTACTACAGCAATCTAAAAATATATCGTTCTAGGCCATTATGCTCGCTTCCATCCTTCCAGTTGCCCCTGCAAACGAGCAACTCGTGCATGCTTCGTGGGGCGGCAATTTCCCTTTGATCCTATGCTACATCAGTACATGAGGTGTCTCTGCACCAGCAAGAGAGCAAATCCTGACTAGAATCGTGTACTATCTCTGGAGGGCACATGCGTAAACTCGGGCCAGATTAGGCGGGGACTCCTGTACACTGTACATGTATGCATGACGTTTACGTCATCTCTGCACTGAGTGCCGTTTGGACAGATCGACAGCTATATGTATTATTATAATACTGTAGTACATGTAGTTGACATGTGAACTACAGTATTACAGTAATACAGTCCCAACATAAAAATAGTGCTGTATTATTACTATCAGTAAAAACGAATACTGTAGATTACTATCGAACCCGAGTCGGGTGGATGCTCTGCTTTATGGCATCATCCTACTGCTAAGTAACTAGCACCGAGGTCTCGGTGCGTGCCTTTGATCACCGGACGGGCACGACGTCCCACGACGTGAAGCACGAGAGCAGCAGGAACTGACTGATGTCGCGCACCACGCCGCCAATGTGGTTCAGGCACGCGACGGCCCAACCCAGCTCCTGCAGGAACTCGGCGGCGCCGGGCGGCGACGGCCCGCACGTGAAGCGCGTGATCTTGGCCAGCTCCTGCCCGCGGGCCGCGTAGTCGACGGACCGGTACTCGACTTCGTCCTTGCAGTCGCTGCCGGGGCACGAGCGCCGCGCCGCGCTGCAGCGCTCGCAGAACTTGACGCCATCGCGCTGACTCCACTTGGTAGCCATTCCTTCATGGCCCAGGTCGCACCTCATGCGCCTCAGCGGCAGGTGTCGGTAGAAGCTGTTGACGGCCTCGTCGGCACCGTCCTCGCGCTGCATCCGCTGCTGGAGCCTCTGCGCGCGGTTGCACAGGAACGGGCTTTGCAGCTCCTCGAACGCAGCACGGAGCTTCTCGGTTGTCAGCTCATGGATCGGGCATGGATCCACGCCAACGCCGGCCTTCACCACTGCGCGGCCCCAGAACGGTTGGTCTCCGAAAAACGGCACGATGAAGGTCGGCTTCCCAGCCAGGAGACCACCGGCAGTGGTGCCAGCGCCGCCGTGGTGCACGACCGCAGAGCACCGAGGCAGCAGCCAATCATGCGGGCAGTTCCCAATGAAGAAGACGTTGTCCGGGATTTCGAGATCACCGGCCATGTCCGTCCAACTGGATTGGATCAGTACCCGCACGTTGGCCTGCTTCGCCGCCTCGATGATCATCTGCGTTGTAGCACGAGGATCTTCCAGCACCATCGATCCGAAGCCGACGAAAACGGGGCCTCCGTCATTGCCCAAGAACGCCTCCAGCTCTGGTGATGGCGTGTACGACGAGCCGTCATCTTTTAGCGTGACGGTTCCGACAACATCGTAGAGATCGCCCCAGTCGAAGGGCTTGGGCACGAGCGACGGACTCCACATGAACGAGTGCGGGATATCTAGATCCAGCAGCATTTCTCGCCCACGGCCACCTTTTCGGATGCGCGGCAGGCCCAGAACGTCGCTTCTGAAGGTGTTCACAATGCGCTCCGTGCCTTCCCACATGAACAGATCCACGAGCTTGTACGACAGGTAATTTCTCCGCTGTGGCTTGTCGTGGTACGGCAGGTTGGACATTGGGTGCGGAAACGCCACCGTGGGCACCCACGGCTGCGGGAACATGATATGCAGCGGCACGCCGAGCTTCTCTGCAACGTGGATGTGGCCGTAGGTGACGGGGTTGGAAATGATGGCTTGCGCACGAAACGGTGGACCGGGGACGCCCGGCGCTTTGGCGTCCGGATCGGGCGCCGACACGGCGGGCCACGTCGACTGCAGGATCTCCTCCAGCATCAGCATCTGCCTGGGGACATCCTTCTGCAGCGTCTCCAACTTGAGCGGCGGGATCAGTCTGCCCCCCGTCTTCACCATATACGCCGCCAACTCCTTGGGGTCCCCGCCCAGCGGGTAGAACTCGACGCCGTGGCTCGTGACGAACTCACGGTAGATCGTGTGCGTTGCGAGCCGCACGCGGTGTCCGTCCTTCTGCAGTCGCCTAGCGATGGCCAGGAAGGGCTGCACGTCGCCTCGAGTCCCCACGATCATGATGCAGATCTGCATGGCCGGCGGGTGCGCCACTACTGCTTGACTATCCCCGACATGGATCTTGGCGCTGGGCTTGGCTGCAATCTGCTTGCGGCTGCAATTGGCCTCCAAGTGGCAGTCCGAGAGCGTCTTGCTGCGAGGCCGAGGCCTGGCCGAGAACCTCCTCCGCCTCAGCGTCGAGTGCTCTCCGGGTCCTTCCTCCTCGGAGCTGCAGTCGTCCTCGAGCTCGGACGAGGCGTCGTCCATGCTCTGGCCTCGCAGTCGCTCGGGCGCGCTCGCCTCCTTTCCATCCTGTTCAAGTTGCGGCTCGCTCGCGGCCCGCGTGAACAGCGCGCGGAGCTGCTCGTGCCAGGCCTGGAAGAGTTGGTCCAGCTGCTGCAGCCGCTCGAAGAGCACGGGCCACGTGGCGCCGCTGCTCTGCGACGGCTTGCGGACGATCGGCGAGCTGTGCGCGGGCGGCGCGTTCTCCAGCCGCCAGAAGAGCGCGCGGAAGAACTGGTTCGAGTCCTGCACGGCAACGCGTCAGCAGTGAAGGGACAACTCGAGCTGGTTAATTGGCACGCACTGCGAGGCCCCAAGTCTCGGAGCCGGTCGTGGCCACCATTGCGCGTCCTGCCTGCGTGCTTGCGCGCAGATTTGAGACTGCGCGGTAATCGCCCACGTCTAGCAGTGACGCCCCTTCGGATCTCAATCAGAGAAAAACGGCGGGGCAGAGACGAAGCCGCCAAGTTGGACGCTCGGAGATGGAGCGCACCGGGTACCTGAGCCTGCCTGCCCCGCTGCGATACGTATGGAGATTACAGCGACAAAGGCGGCGAGTCTCCACTGGAGACCTGTTGCTAACTGCTTGGTGGCGTGTCCTGCATGTATTTGCCGTGCTGGTGTCGCTGATGGCACATCGACGTGGATGCAGCCATCATCCGCACGATGATTCGTCGTGCCGTGCTTGCTTATGGCGCAGACGCGGCGGTGCTTGTTTGATGGCCCCAGGATTCTGACAGGATATCGAGTTGAAGGGACACGAACGCCCCAGATGCAGGCGAGAGGCTTTTCCCCGCCACCTGCTGCTGCGCCTGGTGCCTGCTGACAGCGGGAGAGGCGCGAAATTTGAATTTGAGCTGACTGACAAGGCGCATCTCCCGGTGCTGTATCAGCAAGCGACGGCAGCATAACGGCGGGCGGATCTTTCGCGGTTCCGGGCATTTTCCGGGGCGGCAGGGTGGCTGCGTGGTGGACCACTCCCGTGACTTCAACTAGGACGAGTGATGACAGGACCATTGATGACAAACAAGGGCGAACCATGCTAAAAGTCATTTACTTCGAAGTAACTTTAGTCGTGACAATGCACGAGCCTTATAGATGACCCCACAAAATGCAAAAAGAGCTTCAACGCTCCGAGGTTGGTTCAGCAACAGCAATGGCAGCAAGCAGCAGCGAAGAAGATGGCAAGGAAACGAATTCCGAGTTCGACAGCAGAGCAGCAGCGCGCACCCCATCCGAAGCTAGGCAACAGCATAAAGCTGCTACGAACGCGACCAGCCCATCACCACCCTTTTCACAGGCCGTCGCGGATGTGAGCGGCACGCTTCCACTCGTCTCACTCGTCGTCGTCATACTCTTGGGCCTTTTCATCCGTCTTCCTGGCGAACCCCTTGATCTTGTCGGTCCACGACTCGGCCGTCTCCTGCACCTTGGAGGACACATCCGAGGCCTTGTTCTTCACCTTGCCCTTCGCCTCCTCCTTCTCCTCTCTCGCACGCTCCCGTGCCTTGCGCGCGCGGGCACTGGCATCCTCCACCACCTCGTCCTTCTTGTCCTTGGCGCGGTCCATCCACTCGTAGTCGTCGTTGCTGGACTTCTTGCGCTTCTCCTGCTCCTGGCGACGGTGCATCGCATCCTGCAGCGGCTGCAGTCAGCTCAGCCCCCAAAAGGTCAAACACCAAAGCAACCTCGCACCTGCACACACTGGCGGAAGTCCTGCGTCTGCTGGTCGCATTGCGCGCGGTCGAAGGAGCCTCCCCAGAGCCGCTGGAACCAGTCGCCGTAGCAGGCCTTGACGCGCTCCTTCTGCTCCTCACACTCGGCGAACGCGTCCATCTTGCTCATGTGCGGCACAGCGAACAATCGGCAGTGAGCAGCAGGAAGAAGAAGAAGAAGAAGAAGGAGAAGCCCATCCGCAGCGCAGCGGGGACGCGGCGCCGAGTGTCGCGCGCATCGCGAGGCGCAACTTCAAATGGGGCCCATTCTGGGCACGCGCTCACCTTCGATATCCTATCCTGGTCTGCGTGTCGGTTTCGCTCTCCACGTGCCTGCGACACTCTATGTCCCCGTCAACATCGGTCTCACGGCAGTTGGCTTCCCCGTCCACCCTGTATCACCTTCTACGGGGGGGGGCCTGCCGGAGGGGGTGGGGGACACAATAGCAGAGCACTCGGTTTCGCTATGTCGGCTGGCTTGACTTGCGCCCAGTAAAGGCGAGGACCTGGCCGCGCGTACCGCGCGCGACAGCGCCCAGTCCCGGTGCTTCTTTGCAGCCCACAGTCAAGCCAGCGAGCCCGAGACGCAACACCGGGCGCTCGTGGTCTTATTCGGGAGATCTCGCACGAGTCCGTCCAGCGGCCCACCCGTCGTCCAGTCAGTCGCCCGCCCGCCCTTCGAGCCCCGAGCCAGAGATGCCCCCGATCGGCAGCAGCTTCCGCAGCATGATGCGCGGCAACTCGTCGTCCGAGTCGTCGTCGCTCTCGGACGAGAACGAGATCCAGATGCAGGGCTGGATGCGCAAGCAGAAGGAGACGCTGCGCTCGTGGGCGCGGCGGTACTTCACGCTCAACGGCAAGGTGCTGACGTACTACGACAGCGAGGACACGAGTCGCGGCGCGCGCGGCGTGCTCGAGTTCGTGGACGTGACGGCGCTCACGACGGAGAACAACGGGCTGGCGCTGCACCTGGTGAACGGCAAGGAGGTGCGGCTCATCGCCGACACGCACGTGGCCTACGCGGCCTGGATGGCGGTGCTCTCGGCTGCCGTCAAGAAGCCGCGCACCAGCAAGAACCGCACCAGCAAGGAGGGCTGGGCGCACTGCCTCACGGACGACGACGTCTGGACGCGCTTCTTCGTCGTCATCAAGCACGACAGCTTCAGCTGCTACGAGTCGGAGGACGACGACGCCGAGCTCGCGCTCTCGGGCCTCATCCGCGCCGTGGACGAGTGGGACGGCAAGCGCTTCGGCATCGTCTGCTCGCTCAACCGCAGCCGCACCATCAAGCTCTGCTTCGACTCGGCCGAGGAGAAGATGTCGTGGTTCCTCACGCTCGAGTTCTCGGTCTCGTACGGCGCCGCGCGCATGAAGAAGGAGGCGTCCTTCAAGAGCAACAGCAGCGACCACAACCCCGTGCTGCGCGCGGACTCGTCCAAGTCGGACGTGGCCGCTGCCGCCGCCGAGGAGGAGGACGACGGCGTGTGGATCTAAGCTAGCCGCCCGCACGGGGGATGGAGGTTGAACGAACGGCTGGAGCGACGGAGCTGCTCGAGGCGCCCTGCGCTCGTTGGAGACCTGCGTCCTCAAGAGGAAAAGACGAGGCCCCCCCTGCTGGGCACGCAGCTCGAGTAAATATTGCGACCGAAGGCTGCGACGACGAGTCGGTGTTGTCGCGCGCGCGGTCATTTCTTTTTTTTGGTAGTGCTGCTGCGAGAACGCTGTAAAAGGAAGAGAAGACGTACATTTCGATGTAAAGGTCAATAAATGAAAGTATACCTAGCCAGCCCAGCAGCAAGGTGCTCGTCCATCGTGTTCTTCGAGTTCGTTGCCTCGGCTCATGCGTTAGGGACTTCCGTCGGAACTTCCGCTGATTGATTACGGCGAAACTTGACGCGGTCTTCAACCTGATACACTAGAAACCTTGATCCTTGCAAAGCACGCAGCCTGCCTCAACTCAGTGTCGTGCATTGCGACTCAATTTGCGAGCTTCGGCTGCTGACGAGCTGCCGTGTGTGCCCGCCGTTGACTTGCATTGCTTCCCTGTGGCGCATGTGATGAACGCTACCTGACTGGTAAGTTGACTTTGCCGTCGTAGCCTATTGTAAGTTCACTCCAATATCGATCACGAACTCCGCTATTATAGTACCGGTAGGCAGTAGCCTACTGTACATCTGTATTGGAAGTCCACCCATTTCACACGGCACGCGTGCTGATACTATGCAGACAAAAGGGCTTTCCAGACGCAGCTCGACTAAAGGGCTTTCCAGACGTAGCTCGACTATCCATTCATCATTAGCTATAATAGAATCAGTGTTGCGGGTGCAACATCTTAGGTTTAGCGGCTCAGCGTTCATGCATTGACAACGAGTCGTTTCACAGGGAAGCTACATCGTTGCAATGAGCAATTAAGCAGCTGGAAACACTGAAGGCGCCGACTTCAGTGCGTTGACGCCGTCGGTTGCAGAAAGCGTTGGCATGGACACCGGCAACTCGACGAAGGAACGACGGCGTCTGTTCACGCAGTGCATGACCAAGTATTTTGTGCTGCACACCAACGTATAGACAGCGACAAGGACCCGACCTCAACTGCAGTACAGTGACCTGGCCACACTCTTCTCTTCATTTGCTTTTTCTTGGTGCTTTCGTCACTATATATGTGTAGTGCATTGATGTTTGCTTGCTACTTGTCACCGTCCTGCCGGGCGAGTCTTATTTACAGCTTCGCCAGAGCAGCCTCGATCTCCGCGTCGCTAGACACAACGAAGGTCTTGGTGTCGGCCTTCTTGAGGAGGGCCTCGAACTTCTCAACATCGGCCTCGGCATCCACCTTCTGCAACAGCGCGGCGGCTTCTGCAGAGGAAATGGACTTCACGCCCTTACCGGCCTTGTCCACAAAAACGGCAGCCGCCGGGTGCTCCACCAGGTTGTTGCACGGCACGTTAACAGCAGAGCCGCCCTCGACAGCAACGACGTGCTTCTTCGACACCTTGCCGTCCACGATGGCGCCGCCAAACAGCGACGTCACACCCACCTGGTTCCAAATGTTCAGGTGAGCACTGTAAAGCTGGCCGTTGTTGATCGCCGCAGCGCGTCCAGCACCTAATGGAGCAAACCCGATCGATTGTCAGCGTACAATTTCACACCACTAAAAACCTGCCAGCTCCACTCACCCGTGGTGTTGAACACAAGCGCGGTCTTGTTGTCCTTGACCAGCACATCGGCGGGGACCACGAGGGACTCGGACTCGGCCACCTCCAGCAGCTTCTTCTTGGCCAGACCGATGGCGTCCTTCACCGTGGCCAGGTTGGCGGCACCCGTGATCACAACCTTGACGAACGCAGCGCCCTCGTCGTCGTTGTCCACGAGCAGCTGGGCCTGGGGCTCCTTGCCCTTGAACTCGCCGCCCGTGGCCACGTACACCACAATGGGGCGCGCGGCGTGCGGGTCCTTGATGGGCACGCGCACCAGCAGGCACTGCGCGAAGAGCGCTACCAGCGGCGAGTCCGAGATCACGCGCACGCGGGTGCGGTCGTCCTTGAAGGAGCCCACGGCGCCGTCCTGCGTGTACAGGCTGGGCTCGGTGGACAGGTGCTCCGTCACCTGCTCGTACAGGCCCTCGAAGTCGTTGAACACGACGCTCACGTCCACCTCCTCAATGGCCACGTTCTTGCCGGCTGCAACCACGCCACGCACAGTCAGTCCCCCCGCCGACGGCCCCCTCATCCCCGCCGCTGCGTACCAGGCTTCTCCTGCTGCGCGAGCTGCTCCAGCTGGGGCCAGCTGAGGTTGCGGAAGGCGTCGCCGTGCGGCGTCACGTCGTCATCAGCCAGCGACCAGTTGAACTCGATGTTCAGCCCCTCGTGCTCCTGCGGGAACTCCTGCTCGCCATCATAATAAACAAAAAAAATAACAAACAAAATAAAAAACAAACAGAATGATGAGATTTTATACATGCTGCAAGTCTGTGCGCATGAGTACGCGGCACGCACCACCACGAACTTGTCGGCGGCGTGCGGGGCGACGCTGAAGTTGCGCAGCAGCGCGCGGCGCGCCGCGACCGAGCGCAGCGACTGGAAGCTCTGGCGGAGGGCCATGGGGGGGTCGGGAGGAGAGTTGGGGCCTTGCGCCTGTGGTTCTGGGGGTCCGGCGATCGTGCGGAGGGAAATGACCGGCCGGCGGCTCACTCGCACTTAGTCGGATTTCTACCAATCAGAAGACAGCATGAATTTTGGCCAATACGAGACGAGTGTGTGAGTTTGATTGCACTAATTTGACGCTGCGTGCGCACTCGCGACCGGCATGGAGGACGCGGAGGTGCCCCTCGCGGCGTGCGGCCTCGCGCCGTCGGTGCTGGGTGAGACCCCGCGAGACTCGGCGGGAACGTAGAAGGGTGAAGCTTCTAACGGATGCGACTGACGCGGCGTCGTGGCGTGGCGTGGGTGCCGCGATTTTGGCGGATGTAGCGGCGCTCTTCCGCGCGGGCTTCCGGTACCGGAAAGACCTCGCGGACGTGTCGGCGAGGGAATTGGCTGGCGGTACGAGTGGGGAACTGCTGTGTGCGTGAGTGCGAAGCGGTGACGACGCTGTTGAGCTGCTGCAGAGGCGCAGATCAGTGTGACGGACGCGGTGGAGACGCTGGAGATCGCTCGCGGGGAGAAGGCGGCGGCTGTGGGGGCCACGGCGCTGGATCTGCTGCAGGTGACGTCGAGTTGGCGTTTTGGGTTGCAGCTTGACCGGCTGGTGATGGGGCTGAACGAGCTGGTGGAGACAGGAGGTGACGAAGAGCGCGCCCATCGCTACGCGGCTGGTGGGGCTGGACGGACTGCTGGGCGGAGGCTTGCAGCGCGGTGAAGTCTCGGAGATATGTAGGTGCTGACGGGTAAGGAACTTGGTGAATACTCGCTGAAGATTTTGTTTTGTATTTTTCGTGGCAAAAGGTGGCGGTCCAGGGACGGGGAAAACGCAATTCGCGTGGGTGCTACCATGACGCGTGCAGGAGCGCAGAGTATGTGGTTAATTGTTTCATGTCGACAGAACCCATGCTTGCCTGGCAGCGCAGTATATGGCGAATGAATCTGGGAAACCATCGTCCGCAATATTTATTGGTAAGCGCTATACAAGTTTTTTTTATCGTGCCCTTGGTAGGCTGACGACTTCGGTTGCAGATAGCGAAGGGAGTTTCATGATCGAACGCGTTGCATCGATGGCTGGATACTTTATAGAGGACTATCGCCGACTTGGCACGGAGCAGTTGGTGAGTCGTCGATGTTGCCCTGTATTTCAAACGTAGCGAATGACCAGCCCCTGTCTGGTCGGATGTAGGTACGGGACGATTTATTGCGCGGACTTATCTACTACCGCGTCCATGACTACCTGGAGCAGATGGAAGTTCTCCACTCGTTGCCGAATTATCTCCGTTCATCAACACAGGTAAGTCGTTGTTGCGTTGTTGCTTTCCATCTTAAAACGTAGGTGCCGAGGTTGTGTGCTAATCTTGTTGTGTGATTTACACCGTAGCTGCAGTGCAAGCTTCTAGTGGTTGATACAGTAGCATTTCACTTTCGTCACGGGTTTGAAGACTACAGTCAAAGATTACGCGCCTTGGATGACCTTGCGATTTTATTGCATGGAATAGCGGCTGAGTTCGACTTGGCTGTACGTTTTCCTTTGTATTGTTAATACCAAGCTGTTGTCTTATGTTAGACGTTTCGTATAGGTCCTGCTGATCAACCATATCACAACGAAGTCATCGAATAGTGAACGCCAAGGAGCACAAGAGCGACCAGCGTTAGGTAAGCCACTATTGATCTTTTGTGTGTAAGTGCCCGAAATAACGCTGGCTGCAGGTGAAAGTTGGGCACACTCGATAGCAAATCGCGTGGTTTTTGAATGGGAGGTGTGCACTATACACTTTGTACTCGCTGAAACGTCAACAATGGCATTAATACTTTCAATGAATGGCAATGGTAGGCAAATTGCCGGGTGGCCAGGCTTATCAAATCGGCAGCGTTAGCGCATGATTCTGCGCTTTTTGAAGGTATATGCTACTATTTGCTATAAACCTTTCCTTCTGGCATAAGCTGATCTATTTCACGTGGGCCCACCTGCAGTCTCAGAGCGAGGAATCCGAGATGTATCTGATGAAGAGTACTAAATGCTAATAAATGGATCATTAGCATCTCAGCTCGCTTCTTCAGCTTCTTGATTGGTCTTAATTATTGCTTGAGTCTTTTGAAGAATGCTGGCCAATGGTAGTATGAAGGGCAACATTGCAGTCAAGTAAGTTCCACCGGCAGCTCCATTGTCATTGAAGATAATAAGAACTGTGTCATAGCCCTTTTAGGGTCTATAGGGTCTTGAACCGATCCCAGTGGGCCAGTGGTCACATCCTGACGCTGGGACCGGGAGGTCAATGGATCGATCCCCACCGTGGGAAGAATTTGCGCAAAGGCCGGAGAGGGGAATGCCAGTACAGTAATCTGCCTGAATACCGAACGGGTATATAACTGATAACCTTAAATAATTTATACTTCAATGCTACACAACGCCACGAACAGAGATGGGCAGAGGTACTGATGCAAAAATCCAGGAGACCTCTGCCCAGATAGCTCAGCAGTTTGAAAAATGGCCACTTTAATAGATCGTTGTTAGCGATCGCGTCGCGATCTTCGACTTCGCTTTCATATTTCTCACAAACCCTCACTCTCTAAACACCCCAGTTCGCTATGCCCTCGCACCCAACCAAGGGTTGGGTTGGGTGCGAGGGCATGGCGAACTCAAAATCGTTCTACTCTACTGCTAGTAGATAATGCCTCGCCACATCACGAGACTGACCTCACTCTCACGAGTATCCGAGTGGAAAACTACCCTCCAACACAACTGCAAGGATACAGCCAATGGATCAGGGTATCATTAACTCTATCAAAAGGTTTGTACTATCTGCAAAAATGATGCAAACAGTTGATCTAATAGGTGAAGGAGTAGATAATCCATACAAAGTTGAGATGCTAACCGCACTGATGTGGTGCGAGGACGCTTGGGCAAAAGTTAGTGCTGAAACGATACAGCACATTCGGGGCTAATTGATAAGGCGGGTCTCAAGTTTCTGCTTAACCCTTTCTAATTAAACGAATGCAGTACAGTCTTTTCTATGATGTTCCTAAATTTACTTTATAGCCTGACAGCCCTTATATATATCAGGCGTTTGGTATTCAGGCAGATTACTGTAGTAACCAGTAGTATATCCCGTTTCGACAACCCCCATAGTGTAATGAGTGGGCTATACCCTGTCGAAGAGAATTCTTAGGCTCGCTCAAAAATCCTTGAAATAGTAGGGGCAAAATAGCCAGGATAGGATTCACTACTAAGTCACTAGTACTGACATCAATCTACCCAGCGGGTGGTTAGTGGGGTACAGGTGGCTTATCTCTATAGGGTCTGAAGAAGGTCGTCTTGGGATCTTGCACTTGTTGGTCGTAGTCTTAGACACCGCCGAGGCTTGGAGCGAGGCGAGGGAAGGCACTTGAGGGGTTGAAGGAATATTCAGAAGTGATTGAATTATTGGAGCTTACACCCTAGACTAGTGCTAAAGACACGCGGCCG
>BSXT01001392.1:0-31760 GCA_030267785.1 Phytophthora fragariaefolia
CATCTAATCAACCATCACTCACCAATGTGCGTCCAATCAACCTACTCGTCTAATCAACGTGTGGTCGTATTGGACCGGTTCGGGTTAACCGGTTCGGGTACCTCGAGACTGGTACAGTGTGCCATGGATCGGTTACCCTGCAACAGGGTACCGGGTCAGTCAAGACCTTGTACAGGGGGGAGCCGAAGGAAACCCTCGGCGAATGTCCAGGTACGCTGGGGGGCTCTGCCTCGCGCCCAGCAAACACACTCAGAGGCTTCTCTCTGCCTCAACACTCGGCCACTTCTCTCTCTTGGTGTTACCAGGATGAACTCTCAGTCAATGCACCTTGAGTTCACCGGCAGCCATTAACCCGCCGAGGCCGAGTGTATCCAGGCCCCACAGCTAGCTAGCTAGCTGGGCTTACCGTGGACGGATTTGACCCCTTTTCCTTGGGGGGGAATTCTGCTCTGATTTAATAATTAGAGGTTCTGTAGCCCCATATGTATCTAATCCTAGATCCCAATACAAATATCAAGTGTGAACAGAGCCTTCGGCTAAGCACGCGACCGACGACTCGGTCTAAGTACTAATAGTGTGCCCGCCACTAATCCGAGTATTTAAAACACCCCTCGCAATACTGACTACTCAGAGTACTCAGCCCGTTTTGTATTAGGACCGACTGAGCCCTCTGAGTACCTGTCACTCAAACGCGGTAAATGTGAATCTTGTCCATCCGGGCCAATCAGGAGGTCTGATGGCATTTCACCCGAAGGTTCAACACCGTTAGACCTCGCTTTCCGTGCTCGGTCGAATTCCAACACCTCACAAGTACCTCGGGATTGACGCTAATGAGAAGGGCGGCATTCTTCACTTCATGAATTACGCCTGCAATCCTTGTGCCCGTTTCCATGAGGTCCAGACTGGGGCTCATCTTACTGTGGTGGCGGTGAGCGTGCGTGACGTGACGGCTGGGCTGTCCCAAGTTCGCTGGAAGTGGATGTTGTAGAAAGTCGGACGTCACTTCCGTCGATGCCACTGTTGGCGCTGCAACCTCGAGACTGTCGTTCAGCGAGCGAAGGTCCTGCATGAGACGCGGTATAGGGAATCGCATCACTCCCGTTTGCCAGTTGATGATGGGGTTGAACTGCACCAGCCAAGGATGACTGAGAATCACGTCTTGGTTCTCCGACACCTCCCACTCAATGAGTGAAACATCCTTGAAGGATCTGCCATCAAAGCTCAGTGTCTCGCAGCAGCGTTGTGCCATGCGGGCAGGCGTCGTAGTACCGTCGAAGCGCTCTGCAGTCACTTTGGCCGCATCAACGTAATGTTCAGCGAGCTCGGGGTGCACGATGTTGCGTTCCGCTCCACTGTCGATCAAGACACGCACCACCTGGTCGTTCATCAACCCTTCAAAGCGCAACAGCTCACGTTTGGACAAACTTCGCCGTTCACGGACACCATGTTAAGCTGTAAGCTGTCGAGGACTTCGACGTGGGCGTCACTGTCTTCGACAAAGTCGTCTTCATCGTCGTCTGAGCCGTCTTCATAGTCGACAACGCGGCGGAATGAGCTTTGGTTAGCTCGGAAGGAAGTGCATCCTTGCGGAGGCCGGGATGAGCCTCTAGCGTTGTTGCGAGCCTGACGCTTGTGGCATTCAACTAGACGGTGACTAGGCTCCTTACAGTAGAAACACAGGTTTCGCCGCATGCACTCTTCGCGCGAGACGAAGCGAGCGTTGCCGATCTCCATTGGAGTTGGTTGCTCTTCCATGCGCTGTCTCGGTTGCGGGTACGAACGATACGAGCGACGTTGCACCGACTGGAGTCCTGGTCTGCCATGGTGCCGCGATGAGACCCCATGCGTGCGATCGTACATCAACGCAAACGAGATGGCCTCCGTCGTGGTCCGGAACTGCCTCAGCTTCACTTCTTGCTTGCCTTCCGTCAGCATTACCTTCTGAAAGTGCATCACCTTGTCGATATCTGACATGTCTTCGACCTTGCCGATGATGGCTCTGAAGGCCGCGGCATAGTCCTCGAGACACGAGAAGTTCTTCTGGCGCAGTCGAAGCAGCTGGTCGCGAAGGAGTTCTTGGCGATCCGGCGCTGTGAACTCACTGGTCAGCAGCTCCTCGAACTGCGTAACCGAGCGCAGGAAGTGTCCATCGTGCGAGACGTACTCGCGACACCACGCCGCCGCAGGTCATTTCAGATTTGCCACCAAGAGAGAGAGCGGTCATTGTTGAGGTGCTTCCGACCCGTACTTGATGTTCTTCGACTCGAAGTAGAGCTTGGCGCTGAACATGTAGCCACCTACGTCGTCTTCCTTGGTCCCGGAAAACTTGGGCATGGTGATTCCTTCAGCTGGATATTCACGCGTGGCAAGGGCCTGAGCCTCGCTTGACTGATGTTGTGGTTGCTGCGGGGCTGGTGCTTGTTGCTGCTGCTGCAAGGTAGCTACCATCTTGTGTTGGAGCTCTGCGGTCTGCGCCATAAACTGTTGCTGCTGCTCATGCACCATCGCTGCAAGTGACGCGAACATCTGCTGCAGGCTGTCGCCGTGCTGCAGTGCTTGCTCGTCCATCGTTGCGCCTACGCTAGCACTTCTACAATAGATGGCTGGGGCGCGCAAGCTCCTCGGCCAAATCAATCACAAGTGGGAACGAAGTCACAGACACTCCCTGGAGTGCTGCTTCCAGCAAGATCTGAGGAATCCAAAGTTGGAACGAAGTCGCAGACGCCCCCTGGAGCGCTGCTTCCGGCAAATCCTTTGAAACCCAAGAGCCGACGCTGTACTCTTTCCCTGGTACACTCCCCCGAAACCCCAGCCCATTCTTAAACACCCCTGTCGATGCCAACTAGGAAGACCGGGTGCAGGGTACCTGGTACTCCTGGGGAGAGCAAACGCCGACTGCGTGAAAGTCGGCGAAGAATCTCGAAGAAGCGGTGCGGATGTTGATTAGGTTCAATGGGCCAATGAAGTGTCGACACGGAGTGATGTGCGATGATGCGGTCTGCGAAGATGGCGTCTTCTCCTCCAGAAAAGAAAACGGAAGGCGCGGAGGAGACGCAGTCACCAGCGGCGACGAAGCGGGGCGGACGGACGAGAAGGGTGCGCACGCGGCGAGGCTTGGCGGAGTCTTCGAGCACGCGGCGGGTCGAAGAGACTAGCGTGTACGAGCTGGCGTACGGCGAGACGGGCAGAATGGAGGCGCGTACGCGGCAGGAACTGGAACGGGAACTGGAACGAAGGGCAGTCGGAGACGAAGCGTGCGTCGGTTCGGCAAGTGCTACCAAGTGTAAGGTTCTGAAGGTGTTGATGTTCGGAGGTAGATTGAAAACTGATCTGGCTTATCAGTTTGCTATGATAGCTGGCTACCTACGGGCGCGCTGGGGCGCGCGTCCTTGAAAATGCAGTGGTTTGTTGTGGCTCGCTGTCGCGAGCGATCGTGGTGAGGATGCAGGCATCAGTGCCGCGCTCTCTATGCAGACTAATCGAATGATGGCGTATCGCTCTGCTTTATGCATGCAGATCATTACAGTCCAAGCCTTCACGTGTGTAAGCATACATTAGTGCAACCTCAGCAGCAGAATATCTTACGCAAAATGCGTAATAGCTTACGCAGAATGTTGCCCGTCGCCGACACGGATGAAAAATACGCTTTAGCAAGGGTATTAAGTATTTACAATCGTTTAACGAATGCTTTCTAATAAAACCTGTGGTATCGGATTTAATAACTGAAAACGCCTTCAGAAGGAGTAGATAGAAGAAGGAAATCAGACCAGGAAAGCGATCGCTGCTTAACTCTGAAATAAATTTCAGAGAACACGCAAAGTACTTCAAGGTAGACTTAAGTAATCGATATCGAAACACCGGCATAGCTCGCAGCACTCCGGCACAGCTCGTAGCATAGTTCGTAGGTCCAATCTGACAACGGCTCGTTTGCTATAGCTTCCTATCGTAAGCTCTACTGAGCGCACCTGCGCAATGCATCTATAGTTTGCTGTTGATAGGCGCAACGGATACCTTCGTGAAGTGCTCCCGCTGCATATTCTTGAGCCGATAGCCGTTGCAGAAATCTAGGGCAGTGCCAACCTTGCGATCGGCTTGCTGTAGCTTCGTGATCAACAACCACGAATCCTTTTCACATCGCAGCCAGAGCACTTGGCGCTTTTTATCGAAGAAAAAGGTTCCGGGTGCTGCTGGTTCGTTCTGAACGTCCTCAACTTCGACTTTGCAAAACAACATCCCCACGGACCTTGTGAATATGACTAGTTATACCGAGCCATGAGTTCAAAGCAGAAAACTTACCCGATTGTAACTCTGCAGCGGATGGGAGACGGACTTCAATCAGCTTGACTATCTTTTCTCGAAATTGCACGCTTACTCCCACGGAATTACTTAGTGCTTGCCACCGCTGGTGCATCAGGATATATACAAGTGCATAATACAGTTTAGGCGACCTGGAGTTGGCAACACGTGCGCTTTGTCTCAGATTTGGTAATTCTCACTTGGAATATGCTATCAGAAGGCTCGTCAAGAGCAATAAACCCGTCCTTGAGCGTCAATTTGGGGGCTTTACAGGCGTTATGATCGTCCTGAACAATCGCTGCTGTCTTTCTTGCTGGCAATTCAGCAAGTGTCTTCACGATGCAATCCGCACCAAATGCGGCAAGCTCATTCGCTAGTCTGTACATACATCGATCATGAGTAAATTAATTCACTCTTAGGTGACCAAGTGCATGCCGATGTGTTAGAGTACTCTTGACACTGAATACTGGGCTTGATATCGTAGGTCTCCTGTAGCAGAATGCGCCCCACATCGAAAGCTTTCGGGTCGATCTCAATAACTGAGACACCAGTCGTCTTGTCACCGTTCAACAGAGCATGATGAATCGGAGCCGGGCCCCGGTACTACCCAACAAAGCAAGTTTCCTGGTGAGTACTGGCAAAAACTAAATGGTCAAATTGACCTACCTTGGGCAGAAGTGACGGGTGCATATTAATTGCACCATGGTGCAGATTCCTCAGCATCTGTGGGTGCTGCAGTAACATCCATACGCACATCAACAGTTAATAAACTTGCTCCTCTCTCAAGATCAACAACAGCATACCAGGAAGTAGCCGAAGGATACGACAACACCCACGTCGAACGCGTCCATCACGGGGAAGTCCCAAGTCTTAAGCGACTTCAAGTGCGCCGGCGTGTCAACGACCTTGAGACCGCAGCGCAGCGCGAACTTCTTGACGGGCACGGGTTCATCCTTCTTGCGGCCGTTCATGGGGCGGTCCGATGGGCATACGACCTCGATGCTCTCAACGAGGCGGTCAGCGCCCAGCTCCTCGTTGCTGCAGAGGCACAACGTGGTCAGACGAATGGGTCGATGGCAGCCACACGATCGACCCGCGCACCTGTGCGCGTGCAGCGCCTTGAGCGTGGCGAGCGAGACGTCGTCTGTGCCGAAGAACAGAACGCGGTACGGCGGCTGGCCCGGCGCCGCGAGCGAGAAGCGGCGGCTGCAGGACGGGGACCACGCGTGGCGCCGCAGCGCCGACGTCATGCTCATCATCGTTGCTGCTTCAGATGGCTCACAGGTACGCTGTACCGGTGTTGGCTCCTTGTCTACACATTGTGTGGCGCACACCACGGGGAACCGAATACTCGCGCTGACTTCTTGGGCCCGAGTCGCACGTGGCCTTGCTCTCTCGCGCAGTCCGACCCCATTTGACAGCAGTTAGCCTTGAGCATCAGCGCAGACAGAGCGGCGGACGCGATGAGTGCAGTAGGAAACCCCGGCGAGCAGCAGACCGCGGCGCCGCCCGCAGCTCCAGCTCCGTCCGCTGCCGGGACGACTTCAGCAACGGCTGCGGTGCCTTCCACCACTCAGGAGCAAGTGCAGGCGTCCACGGCGCCATACGTCGCCCAGGAAACGCCCGCGGCCGCAATGAAAATGGCGTCGACGCTGCCGCCGATTGCCGTGTCGCAGCCGCTAGGCAATATCAGCCAGATCCAGTCGCATCTGCCCGGCGGAAGCAACATCCCCGTGAACCCGAACGCCCCCCAGGGAGTTTACCACAGCGGACTCAACACCAACCCGAACCTGCCGTATGTGACGGTAATGGCTATGGCCCCCGGTGGAGTGTCCGGCGACGCCGAGGCCGACAACATGCGCTTCGCATTCCTGCAGAAGTGCCGCTGGATGGCCGGCTGTTTGATGGCGTATTACGTGGCGACGTTCCTGTTCCTGCAGCCGTTCATCCTGGGCACACTGGGCATCATGACCGCCTTCATGGGCTACTACGGCTCACGGGCACCAGTGGACCCGCTGCGGCTCAAGTGGCTGCACTGGTACATTTGGTGCAACTACGCGATGCTGGTGTTCAACATGTGGCTGCTGGTCATGACGCTGATCTTTTCGGGGAGCATGTACAGCTACGCAGACCACAGCACCAGTGGCAGCGACAGTGACAGCGACAGCATGGGCGACAACGAGTACGGAGAGTCCACGTACTACTACTCGGGCAGCGTCGGGCTCTTTGTAGGGCTGCTCGTCGCCGCCAACACCCTCATGCACCTGCGCTGCCTCCGCACGGCACAGCTACTGGTCGCCGAGCTCATGAACGCCGGAGTCGACCGCCAGCGGCCGCCAGTAGTGATGCTCGCGACCTCCAACCCCGCCGCAGCCGTGTGATTCGAGTTTATATCGACGGGTGCGCAGCATTTTGGGGCGGTGGCTGCAGCTCGTGCCATTGCATGTTCGTGGGCTCCATGTGAGGTGATGACTGTAATAATACAACACAGCGGTGCAGTACTTGCAGTGCCGAGTGCCCGCTGCCTGCACCCGAGTGTGTAGCTTTTCGTCCAATGACGTGGCGTCGTTTCCCCTCTGCCCACCAAAGCGCATAAAGCGAATATCCTCCGCGTGGCGCCATGTACTCGGTCTGGACGCGCGCCAACGCCGTGTTCTTCACGTCGCTGATGGCGCTGGCCGCCATGTGCACGCTCACGGCCCTCAGCACGTTCCTGCACGAGCCGGCGCCCGTGGTGCGGCGCCTGGAGCTCACCAAGATCCACTCGCTGCGCAACTACCGCGACAAGGCCGACCGCGCCACGCTCTCGTTCGACCTGGACGCCGGTGCGTTGCTCCCCAACTGTGCGCTTGTGTCGCTGTCGCTGTGTCTGGGAGGCTAAAGACGCCACTGCTGCTGCGGCTGCTGCTGCGGCTGCTGCTGCGGCTGCTGCTGCGGCTGCTGCTGCTGCTGCTTGTGTGGTGCAGACCTGAGCTCCGTGTTCAACTGGAACGTCAAGCAGCTCTTCGTGTACGTGCTGGCCGAGTTCGAGAGCGCCAGCAACGCCCGCAACGAGGTCGTGGTCTGGGACAAGATCGTGCAGACCAAGGAGGCCGCCAGCGCGCTGCAGTTCGACGACGAGGGCGTCAAGTACTTCCTGGCAGACCAGCACGACGAGCTGCGCGGCGCCAACGTGACGCTCCGCCTCGAGTGGGACATCATGCCCGTGTGCGGCCGCCTCTTCGTGCACTCGAGCGACACCAAGGCCAACTTCTTGCTGCCGGACAAGTATCAGGGCAAGGCGCCCAAGGCCGGCGGACGCTTCTAGACGGTGCGCAGGTTGGAGCGCTTCTTACTAGTAGATGCTAGTCACTTAAAGCTCTTCTTTTCTTCCTCGACCGTTAAGAGCATTGATGGGGTTTCTGGCTGTCTAGTGCGGGTGGTAGTCGGGGTGGTGGTCGGGGAAGGCACTCTACCTATCCATGGATACGCTGTGCTCATCTCACTCCTTTATTCTACTTACTGTTTCATTTGTTCTCAAAGCGAGCACGCAGAGCGGCTACGCCCGAAAGAGTTGTTTCCGGCTTCTTCTCCGGAGTGGGAGGATCCTTTGACGCAGCCGCTGATGCAGAAGCCGACTCGGTCGCGTCGCTTTGAGTGCGTGTCAGTGCTACAAAGTCGATGTTGCCGCTGCTATTCTCCTTGCGTCTCTGCTTCATTCGAGCGGCGATGGTTTTGATCTGGTCCATGCCCGTGGCAGCGCTGGCTGCAGAACGACTACTGTTGAACATCTGCTCGCTCTCATTCCTCAGCATGGATGTGTCGATGCTAGCAACAGACCGTGCTTTGTGAAGCTTTCTGTGCCGCCTTCTCTCAGACTTAGCATTGCCGTTCTCATCCGTAGCAAACACATGATCTTGTCGCAACGTGTGTATGTTTCCTCTGTGTGGAGGAGGCAGATACGCAGACTCTTCGCGAGCTGCCTGGAAGACGTTGTCTGTTGAGCGAGGTCGTAGCAGGATAGGGACTGAAGACGGTGGCGGAGGTCCGGGTGGTAGTGGTGGCTGCTTTTGCTCCGCCATTGATACTGCACCTGCTGCAGTGGACACGGGCGCGCTCGCTTCTTCCTCGTGGATCCGAAGACTGAGAGGAATGCTGCGCGCAAGCCGCAATTGGTCGTTATACTTGCGCGAGTTTTTGCGTCGTTTAAGCAATTTGTCCTTGTGTTTGTCACTCGCGTCGGACCCTTCGTCATCAATGCCTAGGATGGAAGGAGTAGGTTCATCGTCCGCACCCGTGGCAGCGGAGGCTGATGCACCGAACAAGTTTTCCCAAGATTCATCACCCTCCTCACCCACCACTGTAGACGCAATAATCTTCATCTCCTTCAAATCGCGCACACTACCAACATACGATGCCGTGATCGAGCCTTCAATAACAGTAGTAGCATTGGATGCACTCGACTCTCCACGTCCTCGGCCAAACTTCGACACGCTTCCATCGGTACCAGCACCGCTAATTCCACCTCCGCTCGAGAATGATGACCAGTCAGGCAACGCGAACGAGTTAAACTCAACATCAGTTGTCCGTGCAGCGGGGACTCGGCTGCTACCACGACCAGAAAGTTCACTATCACGCTCAGATGGGCGCTGCCAATCGTCATTTCCAAACGTCATAGGTTCTTCTCGTTTCTCCTCGTAGTCGTCCTCTTGTGATACTTCAAGAGCCATACCTTGAACAGAAGCTAATAGACTAATGCGTTGATCTTCACCCAGCTCGTAGGCGAAGCACACATTGCGCGCGTACTGAAGCAGCTGCCGCCGCGCAAAGCCAAAGCTGGAGAGGTGGTACAAGTAGGCGGATGCTTGGCCATACACGACATTGTGCAGCTCCAACACCTTTTGTGCACGTTCGGGGTCGGCCAGGAAATACCAAGGAGTGTCGATCGATGTCTTGCTAAGTTCCTCCGCAACACTTTCCAGCAAAGCATCTCCCCAGAACGCAGCCACTCGCCAAGCCGGATGGTCTTTCAATGCTGCGTGGAGATACTCTTGTCCGTCCTTGCTGGTCTTACGGTAAAAAGTTTGCAGCATGTTCATCAGGTGCTTCGTGGTGCGCGTGTCGTGTTGAGCCACACAGGCATCTAGCAACAGGCGCATTGCCGCCGCAAGTCGACAAAACCCTTCCCGAGTAAGTTCACGATTGTGCGCTCGTTGATGCGTGAGGCAATCCAATATCACGCGACGGACAACTTGCAGGCGATACATGGACTGACCGGCTGAAGTTGAAGCATCAGTGAATCTGGCGCGATGTTTAGTTGAAGGACCACCGTTCCCTGACGAAGCTGGAGGAAGAAGCGCTGCTTCGGGATCCACAAAACAACTTGATACGAAGTCCTTAATTACCTCGACATCCTTTTCGGACACACCGGAGGCTTTCAGTTTGGCCGCATCTTCTTGGGAGCCCGAAATTGCAATGTAGCTGGCCGGTTCAGCTGCTAGCCTTGATTGCTGCTCGTATCGCCACGACACGCGGTGCCATTCCATCAGACTCAGAGCCTTAGCATGTCGATGTGTGAGTTCTGGCGCCATACTATCCACAATATACTGCTGAACAACTGAGTCCCGGTCCATCGACTTGAGTGTGCGTTGCAGGTCTGCCATGGCCTCAATCTCTGCCTGCAAGATGGCCACTTTGGTCTCCACAAACTGCCCAATAACAATCAGCAGCGTGTCCAGTCGATCCTCCTCAACGCTCTGCGAAAGCTCCGAAGCCTCCTCCACCACTTCATCTCGCCGCGCGATCGCGCCCAGTAGCATGGTTCTTGCGTCGTCGTATTCAGCGCCAGCCGCCTCGTCTTCGCCAAAAGCATTGGAGAAGCGGTACTGCGCTGTCTGGAACGCGCGCTTGACCTCCGGGTTGTTGGGCTGCACCTGGTACGTGGCTTCGTTAGCAGCCAGCACGTTTTTCCAGTGCGCCAGCTCGTCCGCAGCACGCGATACTCGCTGCCTCGCCTTGTCCATCTTCTTCTCGGCCACCTGCACGTCCGCGACGCAGCGCTGCACCAGGTTGTAGACGTCTCGCGCCCAGCGCTTGGACTTGGCCGGGTTCTCCAGCGGCTTGGTCATGTCCAGGTAGGCCTTGCTCGCGGCCAGGTGCTTGTTGCCCAGCACCTGGTTGTACGTGCGCATCTGCGCGAAGAAGTCCTGGAAGCAGGACTGCGCCACCTCCTGCGGCTGCAGCGCCGGCAGACACGCGTCGCTGAGGTGGCTCTGCGCCACCATGTGCTGCGTGGCCGACGCGGCCTTGAGGTACTTGCGTAGCTGCTTGCGCACCTTGACGCCGCTCTCCACGCGCTCGCTGGCGCGCACGAACGGCACCTGGCGGAAGGACGGCGCGCCCGAGCCGCCGTGCGCGGGCGTGGGGCGCTCGCCCAGCATGTAGGGCGGGGCGGGCACCATCGTGGCGGCCATGGCGCCGACGGAGCTCACGGAGCTCACGGACGTGGGGCTGAGGCTGCGGGGGCGCAGCCGCCGCGGGCCCAGGAGCGCGGCCGGCAGCAGGCGGCGAGGGGGACACGCGCCGCTGTCCGAGTCGGACGACGAGAGGAACGCGGCGCCGGGGGGACGCGCGTCGGACGCGGAGCTGCTGCGGCGACGTCGCCGCTTGATCGACGGGAGTCCGCTGTGCAGCGCGCGAATGCGAGTAGAGAGGGGGCGCATGCTGCTGCAACGGACCGAACGCAACGAACGCGACCAGTTCGTTGCCCGAGCGAGCTCTGGCCGCGCGAGTGCAGAGCGGCAGTGCTGGGAGATGCGGCGTGCATGTGCATGGAGAGCCCGAGCCGTGCACCGTTTGCGTGGTGAGCATTGTGGGGTTGTGAGCGCACTGCGCGCAGTGAGGAGCGAGCTCTGGATAGAGCAAGCGCGTGCTGCTCGACTCTACATGTAGACGCCGAAGTGCTGCTGAACTAGACCAGCGGGTAGACCAGCGCAACAAGACTTGGCTGGCAACTTGCTGCCTGCGGATGCTCGTCCGCCAGTGCACTCGGTTCCATGGCTGCGTCGCGTTCGCGATCACCGCCGCCATGCTGTCTGCCTGCAGGATGAAAGCAGCGGTCAACTCGAGATCTGCGGATATGTGTAGTATTCGCCTGTCGCCTTATTGCTTGCGCCCACCCTGTACTAAAGCCTGTATCACCGCGACTTCCGGTAGAGTGCGCGCTGCACTGCGACCAGGACGCTGCGGCACCGCGTCTCGGAGCCTAATCCTGGCGCGACTGCAGCTTCTTCGACGTGATGCCCTTGGGTGTGATGATGTGCACAACGGCGCCCCAACCGGAGAGCGCGTCGCGGTTGCAGGCCGACAGCAGACACTGGGACAGCGTCTCGAACAGGTCCTCCTCCTCCATGTCAGGCTTGTACATGGACTCGCACATGCCATACAGCGCCTCCTCCATGGTGCCGGCCACCACAAAGTCCTTGGTCATCATCTCGCAGCCGAGGCAGTCCATGCTGGACAGGAAGGGCTTGTTGTCCTCGGTCAGGCCGGCGATCACGGGCTCCACGAACCAGGGGCCGAACCGCTTCTCGTACATCATGGACGACAGCAGCGCGCTCAGCGTCTTGGGCTTGATCTCACGCTCCTCGTTCATCTTGTACATGTTGAGCTTGAACTTGAGCAGCTGCGAGACGGACTGCACGTCGGTGGCGAGGCCCGCGAGGCCCAGGAACGCCTTGTCCGTCACGCGGAACACCTTCTGGAAGTCCATGGCCACGGTCTGCGCCTGCATGCCTAGTCTGGTGTCGCTGTGGTCGCGCGCAGCTGCGGGTTAGTCTCGGCGCGGCAGGCAGCGAGCGACACGAGCAGCGAGCGTACCATGCGATCCCGACGCAATCCTTGCCCGCCATGGCGATGATCGCCGCTCCGTTGTAGGACAAAATGGACTGCGGCAATCGCAGCGCGGGAGACGTAGACACGAGCACAGTGGGGACGTCAGTTCTGCACTAGCGGAGCGCCGCCAAGACCCGCCCCGCAGACGGCCACGCACCATGACGTCGCTGCTTCCTCGCGCAAGATTTCTCTCTTTCTTGATAGAGGGGGAGCCCGATCTTTAGTGGCGAGTTACGGCAACCTTCGCGCGACATGCCTGTATACCCCCCAACTTTACCTACCGACCGGACCACGCACCAACTTGGCAGCCGTCGAAAGGTCCAGAAGCCGACGGACGAGATGGGGCGGAGACGCGCGAGTCGCGCCGAGGAGGAGGACGCGGCCCCGGAGCGGCCCGAGCCACAGACGCGGCTGCCGTGGGGCATGGAGAAGACGGAGATGCAGCCGAGCTCGCTGGCGGCGCTCACGGACGATAAGCTGGCGCGCTTCGTGCTGGGCACGCAGAAGAAGACCAAGTTCCAGAAGGTGTCCCGCTGCGCTGCGTTGCGGTCGCTGGGGCTTGGGGCTAGTCACTGACGCGGCCGCTGCCTGCAGGAGCGCGAGGACCGCGAGGCCAAGAAGCGCCAGGCCGACGAGGAGGCCGCCAAGATCTACGCGACGTTCGTGGCGTCCTTCGACGACGAGGACGAGACGAGGGGCAAGGCGTTCGTGCGCGGCGGCACGCAGGACGGCGCCCGCCAGTCCGCAGGCGACGTGTACAGGCTGAGGGCCAAGGAACCTGCGGCGGAGACGGGCAGGAAGGTCTCGGAGATGGACAAAATGCTGCAGGAGATCAAGCACAAGGACGCCGACCGGACGAAGCAGATCCAGAGCGGGCAGAAGCCCAAAAAGCGGCGCGCAATCGACGAGTTCCTAGAGGAAATGAAGGAGAGAGGACCGGCGCCGGTCTCGACGGAAGGAGCGAGCGTGGCGAAGGGATCGTTCGACACGGGCGACCCGGAGACGACGAATTTGTATGTCGGCAATTTGGCCCCGACGGTCACGGAGGAGGTGCTGGGGGTGCGTTAGCAGGTGGAACTGAGCGCGTAGTAAGTTGATAAAGGGATGCTGACGCCTGCTGAATGTGCTCGTGTTTCGGAGGGTAGAAAGAGTTTGGTCGCTATGGCGAAGTGTACTCGGTGAAGATCATGTGGCCGCGGTCGGAAGAAGAGCGTGCACGAAGGCGCAACTGCGGCTTTGTTAGCTTCTACGAGCGACTTAACGCAGATGACGCCCGTGTCAATTTGGACAACAAGGAGGTGAGTGCTCCCGATAGGGCAAACTGTTGCTCTAACACCATTCTTACCATTTGCCGATTAAATTGGTACAGTTGGAAGGCCAACCGATCATTGTTGGCTGGGGCAAAGCTGTTAAAATTCAGCCTCGTGCCCGTGCGCCAGGATTGCTGCTTCCATCCGCAATAACTCCTCCGTCAGTCACTCCTGCCATTTCTTCGATTGACGCAAGTACAGTCGGAACGCAGACTATAACAATTGAGATGCCTACTGATGAATCGGTGAAGCAACGAGTGGATCACCTAGCCCGGTATGTGGCCGCAGACGGACAGCAGTTCGAAAATGCTGTCCGCATGCGAGAGGCAAATAACAAGACAGACTATGGGTTCTTGTTTGAGCCTCAATCGCCTCTAGCTCTCTACTATCGCTGGCGAGTTTATTCTTTCGCGATGGGAGACAATGAGCAATTATGGCGTGAAGACCCGTTTCAGATGACAGTAGATGGACCGGTGTGGGTGCCACCTAAGGCTTTTCCTTGGGGTAGAAGACGGGGTTCTGCGTCCCGCTCATCTGGACGGTACAGTAATCACGACAGAAAATCTGTGTCCCCCCGGCGACGTCACAGTAAAAGTCGAAGCTCTAGTCGCAGTAGGTCACGAAGTCCTAGTTCGAGTCCAAGAAGATATCGTCGACGACATGGTCGAGGTCGTCATCGCTCCAGAAGTAGTTCAGAAAGCTCTGCCGATAGCCTAGACGTTCGAAGAGGTCGCCGGCGCAGATACAGCAGAAGTCGAAGTCGAAGCCATGGACGCCGAAGCAGGTCCTGGTCTTCCGATGATTTAAGCTCGCGAAAGCAGAGTCGTCGTTCGCGCTCACGGCCACGCCGAGAAAAGCAACGTCGCCGTGACAACATGCAGAACTGGAGCCGGGACGGAAGAAACTTTGACAGTCGAACTAACCGCGAGCACGCTAACGTGGACAAGGACCATAATCTACTGACGGGACAACAACTAGCCCGTGCACGAGACTTGGAACGGGGGCGGGAGCGCAATCGTTTGTCAGGCGAGGATTATGACGATTTCAAAGCATTGCTGAGTGAGCTGACCCTTGAGAGAGAATCCGTTAAGAAGACGATGGGCTTCGCGCTGGACAACTCAGAGGCTGCCGTGGATCTCGTCAACACTATTTCGGAGTCTTTCAACAGCTCATCAGCGTCTGGAGTCACTCTTATTGGACTGCTGTATGTGACTTCCGATATTTTGCACAATAGTTCTGCTGCCGTAAAGAATGCATCGCTCTTTCGAACAACATTCCAGGAGTGCCTGCCAAAAATCATGGATACTCTTCGAGTTGCGCATAAAAATATTGTCGGTCGTATGTCTGCCAACGCAATGAAGGAAAAAGTGATGAACGTGTTGACCGCGTGGGAAAGTTGGAGTTTGTTCCCACCAGCCGTTCTAGTGGGGCTTCATGCTACATTTCTTCGAAAGATGGAAGAAGACGAATACATTGCAACGCACAGTTTGACGTTTGAAGGAATTGGAGAAGCGGATCTAGAACGACTACGAAAGACATGCAGGCAGTCTGGTATTTTGGCCTCAGGTGACGTAAAACAGTTGCTGGCGCGGCTTCACTGGCTGAAAGAGTTCACGTCTCCAACTGCTGTAAGTGCACCAACGTCGAGTATGGTTACCAAAAAGCCTAGTAATCAATCGAGTAGCAGTATCGTCTCGACGGATGGACTCAAAGTTAGCTCTGAATACAAGCCTGAGAAGGTAGACGAAGAAGATAAAACAAACGTGGACGGCGAATCGATTGACGAAGACCTGGATGGAGGCCCTATCGATGGTGAACCAAGCACAGAGTGTGAAAACGATATCGACGGTGAACCGATGGATGACGAAGTACTGGATGGCGAACCGCTTGAGGGCGACACAGCTCAGGATAACTTGGATGGAGAGCCACTAGACGATGAGGATTTGGACGGGGCCCCTTTGGATGAAGATGTTTTCGACGGGGAGCCAATCTAATCCTCAAGTTACGCTCGCCGAGTTTTAGAAATGGCGGTCTACAGACTATGTAAACCGTTCAGACAGCTCAATCAAGTCCATGGCGTCATAGTCAACAAAGTCAACATGTCGTTCTCGTTCTTTCTTCCATTCGGTTTCATTCGCGATTGACGCATCGATGCCATTGTCGCTTTGGTCGCTGTGTTGTTGAAGATAAAAAGATACTTAAGTACATAGCAGATCGGTCTTATTGAAGTCACAGTCGTGCAAAGAAGGACACGTACGTTTCGGTGAGGCTCATCGTGACCGTGGCAACTTCAGTGGCTGGAAGAGCTCGTCCGTCCTGCAATAATGTTAGTTGGAGGGTGCGAAGGTGGGTTTCGCGCTGCTGTTTGGAAGGTTAAGGATGATAGAGGGATATCAAGTGTACTGAGAATCGAGTGTGCATGCGAAATACACGGTTAATAGGATATTACAAAGAAGGTGGAGTTGTTGAAGCTTTAGCAGGGCGTGGACGTCTCCTTGGTAAGCTTGCAACGGAGTCAGCTTTTCGATCACCTGCAATTGACGGTTAGATTCGTTCGCAAGAACGTGCTTGTGCCCTGGTATTGTACCTCGTTCACTTTCGTCCACACGAGAGAACGACTTGCAAGAACCTGCTCCAGCGTGATATCTTTCGAGGTATGCTCTGCTAAACCAGTCGAAGACAGCGCCGACTTGGATGGCACTGGAAGGCAGTCGACCAGCGTCAGAGGGTTCTCCAACGACATGCTGGGGTGAAACTCAACTACTTCCCTCCCCGCCGTAGTCACTGCCGTAGCCACACTTCCAATAGTCGGTTGGCCATTGCCACGGCTCCGTGAAATGAAGGAGGACTTCCGGGTCGGCATCACCAACAATGCGCGTGGAAACTATTGCTAGCCACACTGCATGGAGCCGTTACTCGCTCCAGCACGTGCTGTAACGAACGGGGAAGCGTGATTCATGCAGACATTTCATACTACCGGTAGGGAGGCGTGGCACACAAGCTGCCATTGCTCACACCGTTTCTGAAGTTGCGCGAGTTTGCCATCCCACGCTTGAAGCGTCGCTTCAGCGTTCGACGAACCGCTTGGTCAGCATGGGAAGTCGTCGGAGCTCACCACCTTCAGAAGCAGCTTCAGAAGCAGCTTCATGTATTAAAATACCAATGTGCCAGGGTGCAGCCTGGCACACACGCACCTTGGGTGTGCTTCATCGACGCATGATTGTCAGGAGACGAGCGATGAGTGACCGCTGTTACTGTACGTACACGGAGATCCGCCCAAATGCCGTCAGGCCGCACCGCTAGCGCTGGTACAGTAGCAATCGGCCAAGGATGCCTGTGTTGCCATATTCTGTCGCGGCGTAACGAGACCAATATGTTTCCTCCGCGCCTCGAAGGCACGTGTCCTGCGAAAATGGGTAAGTGCCCGCAGACACGGCCACCACATGGCCGCTGTACTACAGCGGCTGTAGCACTTGAGTCAACGTGCGCGATCCGGGATCGCCGATCCCGAGATCGGTGGGTCCCGTCCGAGCTCAGAGAGCACCTCTCGGTGCGCTGCGCCGTTCCTTCAAGCGCCGCCACACGGCCATGCCACGAAGCCCTGCCATGCCACGAAGCCCTGCCATGCTCGGCGTTGCACACGACTGCGTGCAGGCAGAACCTCACAGCGAGGAGTCATTCAGAAGCCTGCACCACAGGCGGAGCTCGCTTCTGCAGCAGTGGGCGACTCCTCCACGGGACCCCAGAACGAAGTGTCCCCGCCGAACGTGAAGGCGACTGATAATTGCGTGCGCGATTGGACCATCCGCGCACGCGACGCGACGCGGGGCTCCCACACCCGAAAGAAAGCGGCGGGCGGCTCGAAGGCCGCCGAGCCTCGGCCCGAGGCGCTGCACTGCCCGACAGCAACAGACACCGGGCGGGGCTCCTGCAGCCACATGCCCGTGACAGTCGCTGCTACTGTACATGCAGTACATGTACTTGAAGTAGCACATACGGCCGGCCCATTATTGCGGGCAAGCTGTTGAAACCCCTATTCTTCAAGCCTCGGCTCGGCTCGATGGCGATTGCAGTGGTGAAAGCAGCCGCAGCGTTTCGTGTGCATTTCGTCGATCGCCGACACCATCTGGCCGGCGCACGTCGTGGGGTTGCGCCTTCTCTTGGGGGGGGAATGGGGGCACTTGGCTTTTACCCGACCGACTCTCTCGACTGCTCCCTCGCCTTTCATTTCCGGCCGCAGCGCGCAGGACTTTCGCACTGGCGCAGGCCCCGGCACTCGCACTCCTCCACTCCGCTCGGTCGGAGTATCAATCCCTCAGCCCCTTCTCACCTGGCGGCACGTAGCTACAGTTAAAGGCCCAGGTAGACCCACCGCCACACACAGAGCCACAGAGAGAGAGAGAGAGAGAGAGCAATGGGCGCCAGACGACTCGGCGCGCTGCTGCTGCTGCTGGCGCTGGCGATGTGCGCGCTGGCGGCGATGGCGGATGACACCACCAACTCCACGACTACTGCAACCACCAGTACGTCGTCGACCGACGGCACCGAGAGCTCCTTGGACACGACGGACGCCGCGACGTCGGCGCCGGACACAACCACCACGCCGGCCACGACGACCAAGACGCCGTCGACGACCACCAAGACGCCGTCGACGACCACCAAGACGCCGACAGCCACGACGGAGGCGCCGACTGCCACGACGGCGGCCCCGACGCCCACTCCGACGCCCAGCACGCAGACGCCCACGGCCACGACCGCTGCCCCCGCCGCGACCACCGAAGCGCCGACGGCGACGGATGCTGCCACCACATCGGGATCGACGGACACGGCGTCGTCCGCGGCGCTGGACTCGTCCTCGACCACGTCCGTGTACGGCACGGTGGCGCCCAGCAGCTCGGGCGGATCGATGAGCGCCACTAACGAGAGCTCGAGCTCCTCCAAGTCGTCCAACTGGATCGTGCCGGTCGTCGTGGCCGCTGTCGTGGTGCTGGCGCTGGTTGTCATTACCTTGTTCGTGCGGACTCGCAAGCGTGACGATCAGGACGACCTGGACCGTCAGAGCGACATCTTCTTCGAGGCCCCGCGCTCCAACACCAACAACTATGCCAACGCCGGCGGCGTGTCGGCCGAGGAGCGCGCCCAAAAGGAGGTGGTGATGGCCATGCGCAAGGAGTCGGCCGTGACGGCTGCGCCCGCTGCCATCCCGCCCGCGGCATCCAAGATGCGCAGCGACTCGGTGACGGGCCCGCAGACGCGCAACCGCCAGGACTCAGTACCCATTCTGGCCGAGCCGCAGTTCACGCTACAGCAGCAGGTAGAGATGGAGCAGTCGCAGCACTCGATGCACGTGGCCGGCGTGCCACAGATGATGGACAGCCCGATGGGGCAGTCGTTCGAGCCGGGCACCTCGTTCGACCCTGGACACTCGTATGAGCCATCACGCCCGATGCCGGGCGCGTCCGTGCCGGGCGTGACGCTGTAAGAGGCGTGTGCTAGCAGACTACCATGGGGGAGGAGGCGGCACGGTCGCGGTAGAAGGCGGGGGTGCGCCGTCGTGCCTTGTACATTCCTTTTTGCTCCTAGCGTGGCGATCGCGTCGCGCTGCTCCCTCGTTAGCTTTAATGAACAATCAATCCGACTAAGTGTGTGACCCGGTGCGGTGAGACTTCATCTCGGCCTATCCGTTGTACGTGTGTTTATCTAGCAGAATGGTAGTACAACGTAGCACTAGTACTACCGTAGTATGATCCATGCCTAACAAGCATAACTTTAGGTAGTCCGCGTGGCCTAATGGATAAGGCATCGCCCTCCGAAGGCGGGGATTGGGGGTTCGAGTCCCCTCGAGGACGTTTTTTGCAGGCTTCTCCCTGTACATGTACTGGGACTGGGCAGTGCAGTGTGCATCGGGCGACAAACCCTTTGATTTTTGCGCTGCGTTCGCAGTGTATTTCAAACCTCACGTTGACGCAGCTTCAGCTAGGCGTGCTGCTTTGCGAGCTTTCTGCTCGTCAAGTGTTGGGTCCACACGCATAAGTGCTTCCCACAGTTCCAATTTTTGAGTTCGTCGTGCTGCTATGAACTGTTGAGGAAAGAGCAGAACGTCTCGAGGTAAATTGCACGAAGTTCTAAAAAGTTTACTATACATGCTAAAGCCTTGACGTACCCGCTCAGTGCCTCGCAAAGATGAATATTGGAATGCCATTCGGTCGTGGACGATTCGTTCAGTCTCTCGCTTCTTCTGCAGAATTTGCTCCTGCAAGGCGAGTAGCTGCTGCTTGTATATCGACGTCGATGCCGTCACAGGCAGCTTCAATGCGTCCAAACTGTACATTGTAGACCCGAACACCGACGATATTGGAGGGGGCGGTGGTTGTGGTTCACCTTGGACCCGAGTAGATTCACGATCGCTTAGAGCATCGTCATTTTCGCGGCTTGGAGGTGGTACGTGCGGCGTTGAAGTGAGTAGATTGTGCATACCTTCAGGTACGAGATCCGTTTGGATTGCGGCGTGGTTTCCCGTAAATTGAGTACTGGCATCGCGCATCTCAACTCGGCGTCCTTCGTCAAACGCTCTGATAATCGTGACACACGAGCGTTTTGTCGATATGAGTTCATTATCTTCATCCGTTTTATTTGTTGACTGAAATGCTGGGGCATAAGCTGAATCAACAAGGGGAACAATACGACTGGTACTATCCTTCTTGCCATTGGAATGATTGAGCGAAACGTCTCGTGCTGAAGTGATATCGTCGCCCTGCGAATTATTTTGGGTTACCTTCACCGTAGGACTCAAGCTGACACCAGGAACAAAAGCTGCTGCTGTTGCGTTCTCATTAAACACTTTCTCTTGGTAGACATCACTTTCGAACCGCAGTGTGGGTATTTGATGGACTTCTAAAGGCTGACTGCTTGAGTCATCGTGAGCTGAAGATGGGTCCTCGCCTCTATAGTCTCTTTGATTTAACGGTATTGCTGCCTTCAAACTGATGGCAGGAATTGACAGCGCAGCTGCCGAGTCTTCCTCAAATGCTTCTTCTTCGTAAGCACCACTTTCGGATGCAACGAATTGTTGAGCCGTCGCTGAGGGAACACCAGGCGTGCTGAGGTGGCTCTCAGGGTTGTCTACAATGTTGCTGATTTGGCTTTGCTCGAGGCTCTCTTCGTGGAATGAGTCAAGGTAATCGTCAGCACTTGCTTCGTAGTGATCTTGATAATTTGGTTCGGGTAGCGCGTTAAATGTATTTTTTGCTGCCTTCTCGGTGTGATCTTCTGATGTGTCACTGTGGAAGGATTCAATACTATCCCCAACCTCACCTTCAACGCTATCATGGCAAGCCGTCAACGCTGGAAGTGATGCTGATATCGGATGGGATTGGTCATTATTCTGGCTGCTCTCGCCGTCTTCGTCTTCGTTGTGATATACATCAGTGGGTATCTGTTGGATTTCATCTTTTTTACGATCGTCATTTTGCCAATCAGAACGCTGGAGTGAGATGCTATCTTGTCCACCATTGCCAACCGTGCTGCTCAAGATTGCGCGGGGTGTACTTTCATTGGTATAATCTTTTTTATCATCCCCGGAAGAAAATTCCACAGAGAAATCATCGTCGTCTAGCTCCAGACTGATGCGGCGGCTGCGGGAGTTTTATAATGCAGTTTTAGATGGTACCAAGTCTGTAAGAACGAGCAAAGGTTAGCTTACCTGGTTGTCGGAACTGATCCGCTTGGTTTTTCCATTGCAACATTTGAATATTTTGACAGAAATGTTTTTGCCTTATCTAGAGCGGATGATGAAGCAGCACCAGCGTTGGCGTTTCTCGATGTTCGGACAGAGTTCAACTCCGTCCGGTTCTGCCGTTTACCATGAGCTCCTTGCTCACTGTCGTCATCACTACCGATGCTGCTCATATTGCTGAGACTGCCGTTGGCATCTTCGTCGCTTTCACTGAGATCTCTGGTTGATCTGCTAGCGTTGCTTGGTACTGTAGGCAACGCGATCTCGAAGTCATAAGGATCGTCGCTCATTGATGCCGGCAAGAGGAATTATCGTGGCGTCGGTTCGTAGCGTTTGCTGCTGGGGGGTTTCAGCCTTTTCAAACTCCCGGTAGTAGTACTTGGTACTTCTTTCTTTATGGATAGCTGCAACGAATATTTTACTTATCCCTCAACCTTGGTCTCTGATATCAAAGCGCAAACTCAAAGCTAAGCTCAGGCACTGCATTCAATATGATTAAGTGAAAGACTGACGCGGTGGGCAAAATCTAATAGATTCTGTAATCACTGTACAGTATAAATCGTAGTTTTTTGTGTGCGGATGTCATCAGCCTTGGCAGCAGCAGGCATCTGCAATGAATGGCAGATCCATTTCATCCCGTCTACTAGTACTTTATGCAACCGGCGGCTTTGGCTTTGTTGTTGGTGCAACCACGCCGCGACAGCGGTGTGATTAAACCTCTTGGCGTCGTCCAATGCTAGTCTTTGACGCCTCGCATCGGTGTATAGCCACTGCACAACATTTAAGTGCCCATGTTGTGCTGCAGTCCGCAGAGCTAAACCAGGTCGCCCCTCGATTCTGTTTTTGGTCAGCCATTGCAACACATCCAAATGTCCACCAATTGCGGCGTAGTTCATGGCAAAATCCGAGCAGCCTTCCGTCCGGTTCGCTTGAAGCCATTTCGCCATGGAAACGTCTCCCCGACGGATTGCCCAGTCCATTGCGTCTGTGGCACAGCCTTCTTGTCGACATTCGTGAAGCCATTGAACTGCCTTGAGATGACCGTACCGCGCTGCTGCATCCATAACTTTGGTCCCCCATTCGCAATATCCGGCATAGTTGGTTGAAAGCCACTCGAGGGCGTGTACATGGCCTCCTTCTGCAGCGCTTACAGCAGCGTCCTTCCAATTGAACGTTGTGTCACGAGACGCAATGTACGCGAGTATGCGCACGGAAAACCCTTGATTGCACGCCCTCATCATAGCGCCCGGGCCTGATATCGTATCGAGAAAGCCGTCAATCTTCTGGACAACGTAGGGCAGAGCATCGACATTGTGCTTGGCCAGGCATTCGCGGCTCACGACACCCGCGACAGTCAGCACGGGCACACCTTCGCACAGGTGGGGAGCTTCGCTGAATATCATTCAGCACTCGAGTTGGAGCCGAAGCGACCAAGACCGAGGAATGAAAGAAACGTCGCGCTAACTTGGGAGGAAATTGGGGCGATGAGACACGGCTCCGGCCAGCAGGAGTTATCTTGCTGGCACATACTTCATTTCTATCGAGAGGCGACGATCTGTTCTGGAGGGTGAGCTCAGCGCGAGCGGACTGAATCACTATCAAGCTTACTGCAAAATACTTCGAAGTATTCTACAAAACATGTATTCATAACATCCCGAGCTCACATGGTAAAGAGTTCCGCCTGGTGTTGCCAGCAACTTGTTGGTCGTGCACGTTATGACGAACGATCTTGCTGTACCACGTTTTCACTACCACGGGCGCTCCCAACCTTGAAGCAGCATGCGGTCATCCGATGAGTCATCGGACCTCTATCATTCAGCCACTTGATTGCCGCACTGTGGCCGTTCCTGAAGTCACCACAACTCGTGCACGCGCCCTTGCATCACAGTCAGGTGGGGAAAGCTCTTGGATCATGTGCCACAATGCACCAGAGCAAGTGCCTTAAGTCCCTTTTCCCAGCTTGCGATTTCTACCCCGATGCAGTACTGACGGACGACCTGCGCCAAATAAACTAACTACGCCAGGGGCAGCACATGCTTTCGATTCATCACGTGATGCTTCAGCAAAATACCGCAAAACATCGAAAGCTACCCCGCAAGATCAACACGCCCTGAACTGCGAAGTGCACTCTTCAAATTGACCCTGGAAGTTCTTCGACTACTACAACTACCGGTTACAGAGCACCTGCTGCAAAATGGCCCATTTTGCATTTAATGGAGTCGATGACTCATGTAGTAGTTGTCTGCGGCAACTACGTGCACTTCAGACCAGTCTCGCGGGGCATAACGAAATACGCACGATCGAATTTCATAGGAGTCAGGACAACACCTTGTTGCACATACCTAACCGTCTACGGCACGACCGATAGGGGGGAACACCTCTCCTGGCCTGCTCCCGGTGACATCGCTCGCCAGTTTATCCTCAAGTGCCTTTACAGACCGGCGAAGCTCCTCAATCTCAGCTCGCTGTCTGGCAATGAGCACATCGGGGTCCCCACCTACAGCTTCAAGAGCTGTCGTGAGCGTCCTGCTGCCATGGGTCTTCTCTTGATTCATCGACGACGCCTCTAAACCAGCAGTTGCCAATGTCGCCCTCTCCATTTGAAGATTGTTCTTGGCTGCTACCAGAGCGCTACGGAGGTCATTGATCTCGCGAATCAGAAGCATGTTATCAGAAGTCGCGCGCAAGTTTTCGCGTTGATGCTCTTGGGCATCAGCCGCATATTTGCGCTTGAGGACGTGAACTGACTTTTCCAGATACTGCTTCTGTCGGGCGTATTCGAGCTGGATTTCTGCCTCAACATCGCCCCCAGAGTCCGCACTGGTTGAGCCAAAGCCTCCTGGCCCATCATCTGTAGTGACATACTTGTTGTAAAGCTGCGCCACCTGAAGTGCAAGCTCCTTGGGCGACTGCAGATGACGCACACATTCGTGAAGGTCGCAACGAAAACGTTTCATTGACGTTTGCTGGTCACTTAGAACTTGACGGTGCCCCGCAATTGACTTTTGAAGGGCGTTGATGCGCTGCCGCTGCTCCCCAATGAGCACATCCAGCTGGGCATTGCTTTTGTGGAAAAGCTCTAATTCCTGGTCCATTTCTTTAATCTGAGCTTTCATGTCAGCGATCTCATTTTCGCGCGGCTCAATCGCGCGCTTCAGCTCCTTAATTTTGTAGTCCAGGACAAACTTGAACTTTTCTAACTCTTGGTTCTTTTTTTTAAGGTCGTAAATTCTCTTTTCCTTTTCGCCAATAGTTTCATCGCGGGCACGAATCTCACGCTTCAATGCCTGGATCTCCTTCTCGAGCTGTTTTATGGCTTCAATTAGCTCTTTTTCCTTTTCTAGAAGGAGCTTGATTTGGTCACGCTGATCCTCGATGTCCTTCTGTAAGGCAGAAAACTTTTTCTTCATAATACCATTTTCTCCTTTAAATCGCAGTGTAGCTTCGCGTTCAGCCTGTAATTTATCTTCATACTTCTTTTTGAGCGCCTCGATTTCTTCATCCACGTCAGCTTCGACCTGTGCCACAGTCTCACGATACTCCCGTCCTAGCTCGTCCTTCTCCTCCTCCATTTGCATTCGCAGCTGACGATCCTCATTTAGCCGCTGCTCAAAATCTTCGGTGACATCAGCCACATATTTATCGTGGGTTGTGACTAGACGCTGCTGCTCGCTTTTCCAGTGTAGACACTGTGCCTCTCGTTGAGTAAGGACTTCTTGGTATCGCTCAACTTCTTTCATAATTTTTTGCTGGTATGCCGCCTCGGTCTCCTGCATCTGCTGCAAGTGATGTTCCTCCAGCTGTTTGATCTTTTCCTCATACTCCATTTCAATGTCGTTTTTGTCTTCTCTCAGTAGCTCGTACTTGTTTTTCTCAAGCTCAATTTCGTGTGTGAACTTCTCAGTTAGATCTTTCAAATTCTCATTGTACGTCATGTCCTTGAGACGCAGTTGATACTCGTTATGAAGCATGAGTTCATCTACCTTGTTCTTCAGCTCAAGCATCAGCGTGTTTTTCTCCTCTAGATCGGATTTGGTCACCAGAATCTCCTCAGAAAATGCTGCTATGCTGCCATGACCGCCTAGACCATTGTGATGGTATGATGCCCCACCAGCAAACCCACCGCCGATCGTACCAGAAGCAGCAGATAAAGAGATTTCACCGTCTTTACCAGTATTTCGTGGGGGGCGTCCCTCCTTGTCCCGCACCTCAAAGATGCATACGGCTCCATCCTCACCAGCCGCAAAGAGAAATTGGTCATCGAAAGATACCCGCAGACGAGTAACAGGGGCACTGAGACATTGAAACTCTGTCGATTCACCAGTCAGTGGGAACTTGAAAGCTCGTATGGCGCCTGGCCGATCAGGTTCAGAACCAGCACCAAAAAGTAGACGCTGTGAGCCAGACAGCACCAATTGACCCAGCGTAGCATCGCACAAAAATTCCTTGGTGAGTTGGGATGAAGGAACCTCGATCTCTTTGAGTAAGCGATCACCTCCGACGGCATAAATGGCTGTGCCTTCACGATTACACAGTGCAGAGTAGTAAGAAACACCTTTTTGAACAAATTCGGCTTCACGTTTGGCTTCATCAAGATCCCAGTGATAAACAGCACCGTCAAGCCCAGCGGATACGATGCTAGAATCGTCAGCATTCCAAAAAAGACTGCGCACCTTCCCGTTGTGTCCTCGAAGTGTTGCAACCAGGTCGCCCGTGAAGAGCGAGAAAACTTGAATGGTGTTGCCATTTACTGCAGCAAATAGGTGGCCCCCTGTGCTGAATTGACATTCACGGCAGGCTTTCACGGGGAGTTCTTTAAAAGAACGGATGTCGTCCATCAGGATATTGAGCAACCGCAGCTTGTCTGCAAAACCGACTAAGAGATGCAAACCAGACGGATGACAGGCTACACTGAAAGCTTCCTCATTGAAACGCTTGGCCACCTCGCAGGTGCGGTCGATATAATTCCAAACTCGAACTGTCCGATCTAAACCACAGGTCACAAGCAAAGGCTTTCGCACACAGACGTCCATTCCTGTCACATGCAACAGACCGCCGGCAATGCCCCCATTGGCCCCTCCTGGTGGTCCATTGTTGCTACTCGGGTCGCTTGGCTGATGAAAACTTGTTACCACGTATTCAACATCTTCGCTCAGAGTATTTGACGTAGCCACACCCGGGATTCCACCGACATTAGCACCAGTGACAACGATTGCAGCAGACTCATCTACCACTGGAATGGTAGCTGGAGCGCCGGAATGAACTCCCGAAGTATGTATCTGGTAAGGAAATGTGAGCAGCTGGGCATTCGAGGTGGCGACGACTATGACATCTTCGTTTGGGCTCACTGCAATTGTCGCGACATAGCCTGACCCATAATCAACTCGCACAAGGCGTTGTAAGGTCAGAATTTCAGGTGCATCCTCTAGAAAATGGTCTTCTTGTGGTATAGGAGAAGAGCTAACGTCCTCTTCGGAATTTGCATTGGGTGCTGCTGCATCGGGTTGATCCCCGGCATCATTCAATACAACGCTAAACATTGCCACTGTATTATCGCTGAGTCCACAGAGAAGCCCCTTGGTAGTTGCAGTCAAGCTGTGTACAGCCTTCCCAGGCCCCGGAGACGCACTGAGACGAGTGACAAACTCGCCGCCGTGAAAAAGCATGAGATCTCCTGCAGCAGAGCCAGCGACTAGGTAGTCATCGCGCTGTTTCAACCAGGCGTGTGCCAGAAAGATGTGCAACTCCATGCGAGGACTAGGCAACGGGCGAAAGGCTGTTTCGAGCACTCTGAAAAAGCGAACAAGCCCCGCACCCGTGACACACACCAAACCTGCATCAACATCGCTAAACGAGCAAGCAGATACCTGCGGTGGGGATGTCGTTGCTGCAGCTACGGCCGAGTTATTCGCGCCAGCTCCCATGAGATTCGCGTCGGAAGGTGACGAACTCAAGTGAGCCATGCTACCACTGATCGCATGCAGCGTTGACTGACCTGCTAGTGCCAACATCGCCGAGCTTGGAGATGCATGAGGTGCCATAACATGCAGAGGAGCCTTGACGCTGGCAACAGGTTTCCCCTTGGACCAATTCCAGCACGTTAGCATCCAATCGGGAGCTCCTCCTTGTGTCAGTAACAGTTGATTGTCGGCGCTGAACGCCATACTGACGTAGCTTCGCGCCTGGGCATCAGCCGAGCTCAACACCTTGCGCTTTTTGAGGGCCTTGAGGTCGAAAATACTGACGAGGGCTCGTTCGCTGCGCTCGGCCACGGCCAGAAAGCGACGGCTCGGTGCCAATGCAGTAGCCGTGACGCCCTCAGAGGCCTCTGTGCCGGCAATAAACTTCTGTCGTTTGTCGTCCAGGGAGCACACGACGATCTGGTGACCTGCAGGATAAGCCACGGTTTGGTCGTCGACGAAAGCTACGTTTGAGTGGACATCCGTCTTGAGACCGAAGATGTGGCTGGAGAGAAGACGCAGGCAGAACAAACAGTGAGCGGAGTGCGATCGCGCTGGGTGGGGAAGGCCGAGAAGAGCACCGTACCGAGGTATGAGGTTGACCGTCGTCATGGCAGCGTTGGAGCGCGACAAGCTGTGGGGTTTCGCTTGCCTTGGGGAGGCGGCGCCCACGGACATGGCTACATCGCTGCTGCGGTTTCAAGTCCCGAAGGGCGGACTGACACCCACGCCCACGTTGAACTAGCAAAGCGCAGTGGGCACCGCTGAAGCAAGTTGTGTGGCTTTGCGGGAGGTTCCTGCCGGCGGGAATGAATCGCGCCGCTTAGCCGAGTGAGCCCCTGCGCCATGGGTTCACTCTGAGGCTACACTGCATTAGTGTTTCTCACGGTTCGCAGGTATCTGCATGAAGGCACAACTGGCCAATCAGAGGATACCTCCAGAATGCCCGCAAAGACTACTTTTGCCTTCAGCTCTTTTCGTTGCAGGTCCTCAGCAAGGCTGCAGGTATCTGCTGATTGGTTAAAAAGTGTGCGTTGTGAGCCTGTCATTCCGATTTGGCGAAGCGGGCTCAGTGCAGTCCTGGGGTCCACTGCGAGAACTTGGCGACAGACCTCCGCTGCCAATAACGAGCTGTCAAAATGTCATGCAACACACGAGGATCTTCCCACTCGTTCTCACTATCTTCTTCGTCGCTTGAGCTATCTAGTGCTCTATATAGAGCCGACGCCTCCAAGAAAAGCGTTACTGCTTCGCGCGAGCCCTCTCGAACCGTCGGATCTCTCGCAGTCTGTTGTATGAATTGCATTTATTGGTTGAAATCCTCTGTTTTTCCTACCAGTGTTCCTCATGGTTAGAAGGTTGCAGGTACGCGCTGATTGGCCGTTCAATCCTACCTGCAACCTCCAACATGCGAACCGTGAGAAACACTATTGCAGTGTAGCCTCAGAGTGAACTGCAAGCGTCTGAGGCTGACTCACAATGGAGCAAATCGGCGCCGCCACCTCAGCTTCCTCCTCTCTGCGCATGCCAATCGCGGCATCGATCACGCGCCAGCTGCGACGGAAAACACCACCGAATGATGATCGGCAAGTCTCTGCTCGCTCAAATCCGCGCCGCCATCCTCGCCGAGGACTGCACCACTGTATATAACTGATAACCTAAAATAATTTTTACTTCAATGCTACACAACGCTACGAATGGATATGGGCAGAGGTACTGGTGTCAAAATCCAGGAGACCTCTGCCCAGATAGCTCAGCAGTTTGAAAATTGGCGCGCTTTAGATCGTTGTTAACGATCGCGTCGCGATCTTCGACTTCACTTTCATATTTGCTCACAACCCCTCACGCTCTAAAACACCCCAAGATCGCCATGCCCTCGCACCGAACTAAGCGCCTCCGCCTGACCTGGGCCGAGAAGGTCGGGATCATCAACAAGGCTACACGGTCACCCATTATGTTCTACAAGGAGATCGTGTCACAGAGTTGATAAGCCGGGTCTCGAGTTTCTGCTTAACTCTATCTAATTAAACTAATGCAGTACAGTCTTTTCTATGATGTTCCTGAATTTACTTTATAGCCTGACGGCCCTTATATATACATGTATTATACATGTACACTAGGCGTCCGGTATTCAGGTACAGGTATTTTACTACACAGTACAGATACCGCTCCGAAAGTGACGGGTCTTCAACGTTTTAGAATATAGAGGGTATTCGATATGTATCGAGAATAGGTTATGAAAGACATTTGTGGTGTATACAACATCAAATTAGAATATCTCAACATGGTCCCGCCGCGCCGGTGGCGCCATGTTCTCCTTGTCGTCTGCAAAGACTACTCCTGCCTTCCGAAAACAGTTTTAAATAACAGTAGCGTCGACTTCGGTCCACGCTTCTTTTATCCATTCCATCGCTTGAAGCTGCACTACATGATAAATGCTCTTCCCATCCGGAGTCGTGTCTGGCATTTCTGGGAAGCGCAGGCCATGCCGTTTTATGAATTTCGTCAACCAGCCGTCTGAGAGTTTAAGAGCTGGTGCGTCTATCATGCCGTCTAGAATCCGCTTTGCTTTCGAGGTCAGCAACCTGCGTGACAGACAAACGTGCTGCGCCTCGCACATCGACAAACGTCCCCAGCCCTCGCTCCAACGTAGGGCATCTGACATTCAGAGCCCGCCCTTTAGCCGTAGTCGCAGTCAGCTTCTTCTTCTTGATCTCGTCCGATTGTTTTATGATTCTGCGGACAGTTGTTTCGCCAGGAGCGTCTTGAAGCATAAATTCGAGCTTAGCCCACAGAGCTAGCTTCCCACACGACAGTGAAGGAAACTGCTCATGCTTGTCAAGAATGGCGCACTTCTGCTCGATAGACAGCCATTCCCCCTTCGAGTGCCCTGCGGTCATGATGTGGCAGACACGGCTACGTATCCCTCCTCAAGTCGTTAACGATCCGATTTTCATTTCGAAAACATATAAGCTAATGGCGGCCGCCACTTTCGGAGCGGTATCTGTATTGAAATACATGTACTGTACATGTACTGTACTGTAGTTTAGCCACGTCAAAACGATTTGTACGATTTGTTGTGTCCCTTTAAGGAAAAATGCAGTAAGGAACTTCCTTACTGCATTTTTACGGTTCTGTCCCGTGGCGCCCACCATTCGTGGGAACCAGGATGGAGCTGCGCAGGCCAATGGCTGCGCGCGGCCAAGGCTCGAGTCGACCCTCGACTGGCGACTCCACATCGCTTGATACAGCACATCTCGATCCGGCACCGAGGTACCTCGTTTTGGCCGCCGTATGTATTGATAATCTGCCAAAATGTATGATTATGCTCAATGATTTACAGAAACAGCCTGCCCCATCCCCCTCAGATCAATTAACCATATTCAAGACGCCAAACGCCTCGACACATATGCTTACTTTATTTTTTTGCCTCCGACTACCATGGTACACATGTACCATGGTAGTCGGAGGCGCGCATATGTACGCTCAGCCACAATGTTGAATCGGCTGAGGTATCTAGTGTAGTAGTTCATCAGCGACCACCGAACACCGCTGCCTCTGCAGCCGATGGATCAAGGCATTATCAAGAGCCTCAAGGACCACTACAGATGCATTAAGCGCTGGACATGTTCTACTGAGGCGAGCAGTATTCACCCGTCAACATGTACACTGTGATTAAGTGGTGCTCGAAAGGTATCGAAGAGGACTATTCAGAATTGTTGGTGCCACTCAGGTAATAATACATCGATGATGGATGTGCGCGTTTTATAGTTTTAATTAATTAGGTTAATATAATGCATTAAATACAACTAGTCGCCCCCACCACAGTTTCTCCTCACATTGTTATACACATTGTACTGTACTGACAGATTTGATATGGTCCACCGCCGAAAACGAGGTGCACCACTGTACCCGTTCGGTATTCAGGCAGATTTCTGTATAACAAATGGAAGGGATGGCGCGTTGCATTCACGGAAAGGGCGATTTATCTTGGACATTCAGAGCAACTGAGTGGCCGCCAAACAGGAATTCCTGGCTCCGCAAATACCACCTTATTACAGTACAGTGTGTAATAGTTGGTCAGAGGTGCAAGTGCGCCTCGTCTATTATGATGCCGCTCACAATCTTTGTGTTGCTAGTACAGTCGTCCCCGCCAGATTTTCCCCTGCGATCAGCAATATACCTCGCAGAGATTGTACATTGGTGCCCAAGATTTGCTTCAGCCGTCAACACGATGTACTGACTTAGATGTATCTGTGAGGGAAACTGTCGGTACTAAGTCGGTTCACACGCATTAAATTAGAGGACAGTGTCGGTAGATACATAGCAAGACGACCTCAGCAGAAGATATCCATTATCACAGCTTTGGAATGGGCGTCGCAGGCTTAGAACGCAGACACGCCAGAAACGATTAGGAATTGCTGGAGGGAGTCGGGCATTGTTAGCCCGAAGGTCATTCGTGCATGTCATGGCTAAACATTACCTGTACTAACTCAATACATGCGCATCTATGTCAGTCCTGTGCGAAACTTCAAACCTTACAGTGTTTATTAGTCCCACTGTGGTAAATCTGGCGGGGACGACTGT
>BSXT01001393.1:0-13469 GCA_030267785.1 Phytophthora fragariaefolia
CCGCCGGGGAAGACACGGCGTCAGCAAGAGTTGGCTCCAGCGCCAGGTTGCCCAGCGCGAGACAAGCAGCCGCCTGCAGTCGCGGGTCCGTCTGCATGAGAAATGGGGTCAGGATCGTAGGCGCGTTCAGTCTCAGCAGCTCTTGGGCCAGCAGCGGCTCGGTGGACAGACGGATAAGCGCCAGGAAGGCCGGCACCAGCAGATCGGACGACACGATGGTGTCGCTGTCCTGCAGGAAGCCCAGCAGCGCCTCCAGCGCGTCGCTGTCCACGATCTCCAGCACCTTCCGCTGCTTGGCCGCCGAGTCCGACGCGGAGCTCAGCTCCAGCGCGTCGATGGCCGCCACGCGCTCGTCCGTGGGCGTTTCCTTGGCCTTGAGCGCCTGCGCCAGCTCGAAGACGCCACCGGCGGACGACGTCGCGAAGCTTCGAGCAGCCGCGACCGGCAGCACGTCGCGAGCCAGCGCCGGTCGGACAGCAGCAGCAGCGAACGCTCTGGCGCTGGCAGCGGTCGCCCCCGGGAGCGCAGCCCAGCGGCGCGCAGAGGCCGCCGCCACTCGCCGTAGCAGCAGCACGCGAGCCATGGAGGAGAGGATCTTGTTACTATTGGAATGTCACTAAAGTGAGCCAGCCACGCACTGCCACTCGCCAATTCCTCGCGTGGACGCCATGGGCAAGAACCGCCACAGCAAGGACCGGCTGTTCATCACCCAGACAGAGCACAAGTATCTCTATGGCGGCAAGAAGCAGGAGGTCCGTCGGGCCTACAAACGTGCGTCTCTGGGCCCCTCCGCCGCGTCCCGTGCTGGCCGCAGTCCACCAACTCCCGCTCTCGCTGCGCTGTTGCAGGTCTGCCGTTCAACTGCTGCGCCATCACGCTCTGCCCCTTCACGGTACGCACTGCCAGAACTGTTGCACTTGCTGGGTTAGATGCTCACCGCACGCGCTGCTTGCCACGGTAGAACCCGGTGTGCACGCGCGAGGGCCATCTCTTCGACCTGGAGGCCGTTGTGCCGTACGTCGAAGAGCACCAGATCGTACGTTTCGCTTCTGCTGGCTGAGTTGACGCGACTTTTTTTTTCTCACAGCGACGTGGTATTACTGCGCCATAGAACCCTGTGACCGGCAAACCTCTCGCTCTGAAGGAGCTGATTCAACTGCACTTCAGCAAAAACTCGCAGGGAGAGTACTTCTGCCCCGTCACCTACAAGGTTTTCACCGACAACACCAAGATTGCTGCTGTCGCGACGACAGGAAATGTATTCTGCTACGATGCAGTTGAAGAACTCAACATCAAGCCGAAGAACTGGACGGTGTGATGCTTTAGCCTCATTGAACCATGAAAGGCGAATGGTTGCTAACGTTGAACTTCTTGACCAGGACCTTATTTCCGGCGCCAAGTTTAAGCGCAAAGACATCATCATCTTGCAAGACCCCCAGGATTTTTCCAACCGCGAAATCGACAATTTTGAGCATCTTCGACGTGCGAAAACGAGCGAAAATGTACGTGGCACACAGCTCAGCAATCTTCTCGTGTCAACTGTGGTAGAAAGAGCAAACTAAATCAAATGTGGTTGTAAAAATCAGAACGTTTCTACTACAACGGCAGCTCGGAATATCCGCACGAATGCTGCGACAGATCGCATCCTTCAAGAGGTGAGCCAGGAACAAATAATAGTCGGTATGACAAGTAATAACGAGAGTATGAATGCGTTTTCTAGCTTGAAGCTAAAAAGGCGGCGCAGAAGCAACTAGCGGAAAAGATAAAGCGTGGGTCCGATGACGTGAGCGAGAGGGATAAGATCGTGGCTACGTTAACCCACCACAATCTGTCAAAAGAAGAAAAGGGTGCTTCAAAAACTAAGGCGCAATCCGGAAAGCTGCAATATTCACAATTTACTGCCGGCGACTGCTCAAGTTCTTTCACATCTAGTGTGAGGGCCCCCGTGACTAGCAATGCGGTTGCCCTTGCCTCTGAACAAGAGCTGTTGGAGCGGAGGTGGCAGGCCGTACGAAAGCTGAAGAAGAAAGGTCTTGTGCGACTTGAGACGAGCTTCGGCAATATCAATTTGGAAGTGGATTGCGACTTTGTCCCCCAGACGGCTGACAACTTCATGAGCTTGTGCCTGGCGAAGTATTACAATGGTGTGTCATTTCACCGTGTCATTAATGGGTTTATGATGCAAGGAGGAGACCCAACGGGCACAGGCCGAGGAGGCAAATCCATTTGGAATAAACCATTCCGTGATGAGATCGACAGCAGATTGGTGAGACCATTTTTTTCAGCACTTACAATTGAAAGGTTGCTGTAGCTGACTTGTGTTATCGTCATGATTGATAGTCTCATGATGCGCGAGGTGTGTTGAGCATGGCAAACTCGGGACCAGGCACGAATAACTCGCAGTTTTTCATCACCTTTAAGGCCTGCCCTCACTTGGACAAGAAACATGCTGTCTTCGGCCGTGTTGTAGGAGGATTGGATGTACTAGACGCTGTTGAGTTCGTGGAAACTGACGCAGAGGATCGACCGATCGAGAAAGTGCTCATTAAAGATGTTCAGGTATTTGTTAACCCATTTCAAGAGTATGACGAGGCACAAGAGCAAGGTCTGGATGTCGTTCAAATTGCTAAAGAAAAAGCAGCACGTGAGGCAAAACCTCAGGTGCAAGGCACTGTTTTGAAAGTTGGTGGCAAATGGGTTGCCTACGATGATCTTGTTGAAGTGGATGTTGCCAGTATTCCCACCGGCGAAACGTCCAAAGATGATAACGTGGGTAAGTATCTGAAAGACAAGGCGGATGCAGCTGCCAAGAAGAGATCGTTGGAACCGATCGTGCCAGCTGCCATTGAAAGCAAGAAAAGGAGCAAGAGGCAATCACCCGGTGGATTCGGCAACTTCTCTGGGTGGTAATCTCAACCAAGTGCAAGAATATCTTAAGGATAACGTCTATTTTGATGGCAATTCGAAAACTGACGGGCTCAGGGGCTGCGTTGCACCTCGTCGTGATAAAGGATTGGAATGGACAAGTACGTAGTAGAGAAGGTTATCGGCGAGGGAACGTATGGTGTCGTGTACAAAGCCAAAGAAAAAGTAAGTTTTTGCTAGAGTTGTGTGTAGATTGAGTTTGGTGTTGTGCTTATTTGGCATGCGCGGGTCTAGGCTACTGGTGACTACGTAGCAATCAAGAAGTTTAAAACTGCTGGAGGTTGGACTGCGGCGATTGTCTTGCGACCATCGTATCAGACAGCACGCACTGACGGTGTTTGTAGATGAGCAGTTATCAAAGCGAGAGATACAGGCATGCTCTATGCTTAGCCATCCGAACATCGTATCGTACCGCAACAGCTTCCGACACGACGGATTGTTGCATCTGGTTTTTGACCACGTCTGCGGAGGAATGGTGAAGGTAAGGCTAGCAGCCTCATTCCGCAGCTGGAAGTCGCTCATCTCTTTCATTTGTTGTATTAGCTACTGTCCAAAAACAAAAAGGGTGTGAAGCCTCAGGAGGCCAGGAAAATAATCTACCAGCTGTGCAAGGCCCTGGAATACTGCCATTCCAACCGGATTATTCACCGAGGTTAGCTGCACTCAATAAACCCGCGTATGACTTCGCTTACCATTAATTGTGTGGAATCAGACGTTAAGCCCGACAATATTCTAATTGACGAAAACGGGGACATAAAGCTGTGTGATTTTGGTAAGCTTGTCCACTCTAGGAGCCAGCCATGCCGAAGTAACAATCGCTTCTATTCGTAACTGCAGGTGTTGCGAGAACAGTGCAGTTTGAAGGTGATCCACTGTCGGATTACGTGTCTACACGCTGGTATCGCCCTCCAGAACAAGAACTTCGGTTAGTACTGACTCGTTTTCTTTTTTTGTCTTCATACTTGCACTCTAACATGCGTTCCTGGCAAGACTTGATCGCTATTCATTTGATGCTGACGTCTGGAGTGTGGGCTGTGTGCTGATGGAGTTGCTTACAGGCCGTCCGCTATTTCCAGGGAACACACAAATTGATCAAATGTAAGACGGGTGCTTAATAGGTCTCAGCCAGCTAGAGCCTAATACTCGTTGTTGATGTTGTTTTTATGCATAGCAACCTTATTCAAAGCTATCTGGGACCACTTCCACCGCCACTTCTTCCTAGGATCCCGCGTGGGGTTATATATCCTCAGTCACCACCGATCAAGTCTTTTCGGGTTTTACTAGGTGATGGACCCCTTCCAGAAGGAACGCTCGACTTCCTTACGAATACTCTGCAACTAGAGCCCAAGCTTCGAATGTCTGCTACCCAATGCCTTGAGCATCCGTTTTTGAGGCCACTGCGTGATGCTGAGCTGAAAGACCGTGAAAAGAGACGCCGTGCTGGGCATGCTTCTCGCTTGAATGATGATGATGGAATTGAGGAAGACATTCCAGGAGAGGATTCGCCATCTACTCACAAATCCCTAGTCGAGTACAAATCTGATCAAAAGAGCGTGGAAATGAATGAGGCAGTTTTGCCTTATAAGCATGGTCCTCATACTTTTGACTTCAAGCAGAACGATGAGAGAATAAAACAGCATGTGGCCTCTCCAAAGTCAAAGCACCAACCCCGTCGTCGAAGCCCCAGTACCAATGATAACAACACAGAATGCGACAGTGATGACATTCAAGAAATTATCGAGACTGATGACAGCGAGTCATTGTCACGCTCACGCTCAAGACAGCAACAGCGCGGTGACAACAGCGATGCCTACAAGCCAATTCGGGATGCCCCACCTCGATCCAAAGGTGCCACGCGACGTGGACCACTTACAGCCTCAGCAAAAGCTGACGTGGGTCCACTGGACGGTGACAGTTGCTACGAAGACGATTTCGAGGAGTATCACCACGGCTATGAATGATACATACCAAAGCCCCTTTTGCACTAAAAGAAAGCACAAACTTCGTAAACATGTACTTAAGTACGGTATCCTTTGAACGTGTTCGGTGTTATCGCCATCTTAAACCTTGACTTTTAGCATAATAATGCTAATAAGCTCAAATGCACATTAGGCCAAGCTGGCTGGTGACTTGACCTCGACAAAGTTCGGCGAGTTGGCGCTCTTGCTCTTGTGGAACAGCACCTCGATGTCCTCCAGAAGAATACCCTTCGTTTCCGGGCAGAAGAAGTACACGAACAAAAGACAGATCAAGCACAGACCTGCAAAGAGGAAGAAAACGCCGTTGATGTTGAGCGAAGGAAAAAGCTTCACGACCTCGGTCATCACGGCACCCATAGCCCAGTTGGCAGCAGTCGAAAGAGCCACCGCCAAAGCACGGACGTTGAGCGGGAAAATCTCGGCAGGATAAATCCAGCACACAGGTCCCCACGAAATAGCGAAGTTGAAGACGAAAAAGGCTGTGCCGATGCATATGAACCAGCCGCCAACTTTCGGGCAGCCTGCGTTGTCCACGTTGCCGTCGCAGATAATAGTAAACAGGATGGCTGCGAAAAGGTGGCCAATTATCATACCCACTCCACCGATCAGCAGCATTTGACGGCGACCAAACGAGTCCACCCACCGCATTGCCGGGATGGTACTAAGGAAGTTCACACCAGAGATAAACAGAGAAGAGTAGATTCCGGCCTCAGTGATGTCTTTGAAGATGAGGGCACCGTAGCTCATGATCGGGTTGATGCCTGTAGCTTGCTGCAGCACCTGCAGTAGCATGGCAGTGATTAGGCGCTTGCGAAGTGACACGTCGATGAATAGGTCCAAAATGCCCTTGCCTCCACCTTCCTCTTCTGCAATCTGGTCGCCGATGGCTTGAAGCTCATGTCCAACATTATCGGTCATTCGAAGTTTCTTCAAAACTTTCTTAGCCTCCTCCTTGCCCTTCTTCTTGTACGTCCAGCGAGGGCTTTCAGGCACAAACCAGATGCCAAGAAGCACGACCAAGGGCGGCGCCATGGAGACACCATTTGTCGTACGCCAACCGCGATTGCGGTCCTCCACAATGATGTTAACCACGTTCGCAAGGAAGAGCCCAATCACGCAGGTCATCTGCATGAAACCAGACAGCATACCGCGAAGTTCCTTGGGGGCCATCTCAGCACCGAAGAGTGGTAATGAGAACGACGAATTGCCAACGCCGAAGCCTTGGATAATACGTGCGATGTACATGAGCGTGTGTGCTTGTGCCTTGTTGAAGCAGACCCAGCAGGTGCCCCCACAGAACAGTACGCCTGCCGAGAAGATTGTTGCTCGGCGTCCGAATTTGTCGGCGACAATTCCTCCCATAAACGCGCCAGCCAGACACCCCAAGTTGTACGCCAGGTTGTACCAAACAGTGAACGTAGTCCACTGGCTGGGCAGATCCGAGGTCGATTTTGTGCAGTCCGCGTAGGTGAAGTTGTGCCAGCCCACACAGTAGTCGTTTAGGAACGAGTCCATGATAAGCACACCGGATGTCACGCCTTGGTCATATCCGAAGAAGATACCGCCCAACGACGCGAAAACGCAGACGATGATAGCGTACGTGCGTGAGCCCTCCGTAGGAGTGTCATCGATATCGGGCGTGTTCACGATCACCCCGGCCGCCATACTTCAAATTCTGTGAGGGGGTACTTGATTGGAAGGCAGTTGAGTTGTTGAAGGCAAATTGCCGGTTGAACGGGCTTAGAGACCAGTAGAATGCACACACCACAATGCTAGCCGACCTTCTAATGGAATACAAGAAGTCTTCGTCCCAAATCGGGGCTCCCGATTGCCTTTTTGTTTTCGAGGGCGTGCAGCTTCAGCTTGACGCGGCAGTTGGATGAAATTGCACAGTGCCATTGATCATTGATGTGTGGGCAGCTCGTTGAAGTTAAACGTTTCGTCGCTACGACTACTGTAGTCTCACCCGAGGGCGACGCCCTCGGAAGATTCGATTGGGTAACGCTAGAGCGCCACAGCGTTCCTGTATCACAGTGCTGCGGAGTTCAAGTAGGTAGCTTGTTGACCTTTATACGACTTGATTTATTGCACCATGAGAACAGCCATACTGTACACCTTGTGTGGAAGTCAACGAGGAAACTCGAGATAAACCACCCACCCTCAGCTCATTGTACGAAGGGTACTTCAACTCTGGAAAGCTTTGCACGGTCAGCCACACCTTCTGCTGAGCGCTCTAAGTGCCCTTAAATCTATCAGGCCCCGCTGCGGCAAGGAGCAGCTTGGTATTCAGGACGTACAGGTATGCAATTATGGTGGACCTCATTTAGTGTTAAACTCGGTTTCTGAAATGGCCTGGCTCAAAACACTCTCTTTTTTGTCACTGTGCTGATGTCTCGCAAACTTCAGGACTGAGGCGGAATTCAACCTGCACAGCTTGTTGGTTGAACTTCTGCCTCGTTTGCAATGCAAACCACGCAGGGCAAGCTGCTTTGGTGCACAGAGAAACCATCTGTGTTGGTCGTTGCACCGGAGACAGAATCTTCACCAAGGAGGTAAAATGGAAAGTAAGTTAGATTAGCTATGGAGCCGCAGCTCCTTAAGGTAACCAACCGCCTCAGCGGCTGGCCCTTTCTCATACAGGGACCAGGCTCTCCGCTTTCTCCAACGGCTGCATGCCGTATCGCCGTATCGATATCCTAGTCTCAGATCTAGTCTTCAACCTTGCCTTTGTCAGGTCCTTGATATGCAATCCAACACGCCTCCCTTAAAGCCGCAGCTTTGAACTCAAGGGTTTCATGTTAGCATTAAGTTGGCATCACCCATGCCAACATCCATTAACAGTCTCTTTAGTCGCTGATTGTACAGTGGCTTTGTAAATGCGTCAGCCGGGTTATCGGCACCTCTGACTTTGTTTTGGTCTAGAACACCTTCTCAACCTGTTCACGCAGAAAGTGCGTGCAAAGTTCAATATGACAAGTCCGACGGCTATATGTTGGATTGGTGGCCAACACGTGTGCAGCTTGGTTGTCGATCACAAGCTTTAGTTCCACATTCTTCTTTGGCAAATCTCTTGCAGGATGTTGCTCGCAGCGACGGTCTCTATAGCCGCCTCGCACGCTGCAACATACTCCGCTTCAGCGGTTGAGAGTGCCACAACAGAATGTAGTCTCGACATCCAGGAAACAGCTCCCCGTCCAATTACAAATACGAAGCCTGTTGAGCTTTTTCGTGACTCCGGGTCATTGGTCCAATCACTATCACAGAAGCTGTCAAGAACAACAGTATCTGGCACTTCCATAAGCTTGCGATGTGTGATTCCATTGTCAAGGGTGCCGGCCAAGTACCGCAGTACTCTCTTCAGCGTTCCTACATGTCTAGCAGAAGGTTTGGACACATACCGACTGAGTTGACCTACCACAAACGCCAGGTCCGGTCTTGTTCCCGCTGCCAAATCCATTAGCATTCCAATAGCTTTCCGATAGTCAAAGCTTGTATCGGACCGCTCACCCTCATCCAAAGACCTAAACATACATTCGTCTCCATCGGGTTGCCCACAGTATGAGCGTTCTGATACCCAAAGTTCTCCAGAATCTCGCGTGCGTCCTTACTCTGGCGAGTTGTGATACTTCCTTCTGTCTGTTCAATCTTAACTCCTAGATACTCTTTTAGTACCCCTGGTCCTTGATACCATAGGCCTCGTCAAGCTCGTTGAACAGATTGCACTTCTCGGTCTCGTTGTTGGTCGCCACCACAATGTCATCCACGTACACGAGTACTAGCACGATGGGCTCCGCTTCAATCTTGTAGTACAGGCACGGCTCTGTGAGCGAGCGTAGGTAGCCGCGTGCCAAGAGCCAATGGGTCAACTCGGTGTTCCATTCTCGCCCAAACTGCCTTAGACCATACAATGCCTTTACCATCATATACATGGGGCCGTTGATCCCGCAAGAGTACCCATCGATAGACTTTAGATATTGCAATATCTTTAGTAGTGCATTCATGTACGCTGTGTTGATATCGCCGCCGGAAAGCAATGGGTGAAGCACTGCAGCCGGTGTCGTAATCATTCGAAACGAGGGCATCCTCGCAACAGAAGTGAATGTCTCAGTGAAATCAATTCCGGGTCTTTGATAGTTGCCCAAAGCTACGACCCAGGACTTAAACCGGGTTACATACCCGTGTTGATCACTTTTGAGCGAGCGCACCCAGCGTGCATTAATCAGTTTTGCGTCCATTGGCACGTCTTCACGTGGGAATTCCCTGGTCACTCCTTTAGCACGCATTGCATTCATCTCTTCTAGCTCCGATGGCAACCGGAATTCTCGACACTTCGACCGGTTCACCTCGCAACGGTTCCTTGGAATCTTCACGTTTTTTGCGAGAATGAGTTTGCCATCCTTATCCAGGATGCGCTCTGAACGCTGCATCACGTTTACCTCGAAGTCGTCAAGATAACGCGGGCGGCGCCGTTCGTGATTCTCACAGTCCAGTTCGAGTGCGCTTTGGCTTCTGTCTCCGTGCAGCTTGCTCGACACGCAACGCTTCGGACACTGCTTCGTCACGATATGCCCGCTTTCCTGTCTGCGTGGCTTGTTCTTCATCAACAGCGCCGTTCATTTCAGATTCAGAATGAGCATCGTTCTCACACTCATCCTGATCGTCAATTGTTATGGACCCCACACACTAGCTACAGTGACTTGATCGTCATCGACTACGGACGCTTTGTGCTCGATGGTCTCCTCAGGGGCTTCGTCTACCTCCAGCTGTACCGATTCATCAATGGACCCACAGACCCCAGTGATCGACTCGTTTCCATCGCATCTATCCACTTCTGGGTCTACTAGCATTTGGTCTCTAGCCACAGTCTCATGCCCAGCCTCTTGTGGTGGCGATCTACATGTTTGTCGTCCATGGTCTGACTCAACCTCAGTAGGAGTTTGTGCAATAACGCTCTCGATATCTTCGAGATGTGTAGCGCTAGCCTGGGTTTGTCCAGCCTCCCTGCTCCCGACTAGGGTCGCTTCCACACTTGCAGTCGCTTCCGGAATATTCGAGCGTTCGCCAGGCACGCTGGCATCCTCGCCTCCCTCGAGCTCATAGGGCTGAAAGTGCGATGACTCCACCGCAGAAGCCATCACATTACACCCCTGTTCATCAGTGATGGTATCATCAACGGTATTCTCCATATCCACATCAATATCTCGATTTATCGCCGGAACGTGCTCGAAGTGCAGCGACTCCATGTCTGCATCGTCGACCAGTTGATGACGATCACGATATACAACGTCTTCGGCAACACGTAAGCCCGCCACGAACCTGGCCGTGCGCTCTTCAGGAAGGTACACCTTACATCCCACTACATCCTCTGCGTACTTCGATTTTAGCGTTGCCACCGTACTTGCGTCGACCTGGAGAAGCTAGCACGAGTTCGTAAGCGAGCTCCCCGAGTTTGCGGATGTGATGGAGGTCGGGTTTGACTCCGAATATCTTCTCGTATGGGCTACCACCATGACCCTTATTGTATACTCGGTTTTTCAAGTACGCCTCATTTCGCAGAGCCTCCGGCCACAAACTCGTTGTAAAATCCGCATCAACCATCATTGCCTTCATCATTCCAACATATGACTGATGTGTTTCGCTCATACAAGTTCAGTTGCGAACTCTTAGGCCCAACCTGAACGTGCTCAGTACCATGAGCTCGGTACCATTTCTTCATGGTACTGTTCTCGAATTCACCCCCTCTGTCTGCCCACACTTGACGAACTCGGTGTTTGACTCGATCCGCCTCCTCCGTGCTCCGACCAGCTTGGCGTTCTGCCCAGAGTATGTACTCTTTGATATGCTGGTTCACTACTTTGCTTTACTTGCTATTAAGCATGTGCACTGTCACGAACCGTGAATATCCATCCATAATGACGAGTACTGCTTTGAACCGAGTGCCATTGCCTTGGCCCGGTATCAACAGATCTGCGTACACTGCCGGGTTTGGAGATTTTAATCCACGATTCATTTTCTTACGGTGTGGTTTCATCTACTACTTTACTTGATGACAAGCGTCACACGAGTCCTTTAGCCCGCGTATCATCAGCATCATTCCCTTCAAGAGACCCTTATCGGCCATCGGCTTGAGATACTGCGGGCAGATATGCCCGAGCCGCTCGTGCCAGAGCGCAAACGAAGCAACTCCATCAATAGCAGTGAAATTACATAATGCTCGGTCTCGCGGTATCTCAAGGCCTTCATTTTTCGGGTGGGTCACGAAGAAGCCCCTCGTAGCCTCGTACGGTGAAGCCTCTATCACTGTTCGTCCCTCGTGCTCTATGCGGAAATTCTGCGTGTTGTGATCAAAGTTAAAGCCAAACCCTTGTTCTGCGGCAAGTCCAGGTGAAAATAGTCCGTGTTCAGCTCCTGGAACGTAAACGACATCATTCAGGGACACGACTCCACGCTCACCATCAACTTCAGTCACAAGCGCTACTATGCCTACTCCTGCAATGCGCGAGGCGAGAGCGGGGGCAACACCATGCACGCTCTGTGAGTGACTGATATCCTCGGTAAATGCAACGAAATCAGGCAAATTGCCTGTAACATAGGCGTTCGCCGCAGAGCCGAACCACCAGTCATTGGTGTCATCTGCATTTGCTGCATCAGTACCGTGTACTTCATGTGCACTACCCCCTTGTTCATGATCCCAAATTTCAACCTCGACTCTGGCGTCGAGTATAATCTGATCCAGGCCCCCCAGAACCGCTCCAGCATCACCATTGTTATGATCTGGACTGGGTGGGTCGCAAACCCTTGACAGATAGTCACATTTCCTGGTGGTTTTCACGTCTGCTCTCCAGTATCAGCACCTGCATTCCCGGATTTTTCAACCTTAACCGGGCAATCAGCTCTGAGATGTGCAATACTCCCACATATAAATCACTTCTTCAGTTTTGTTCTTTTGTAGTCACCACGTTTTTCCTCTTGCTGGTTGTCAAGTTTTCCTTTACTTGCGTTTTCTCCCGCACCACAACTACTTCCTGTACGCAGCCCTCCACGCTGCCCACCATTGCCCTTACCACGAAATTTACCCTGGCGGGCGGCGGCTGCGCGGATCAACTCGCGGACCTTGGTGGGTGTGAATAAGGACATATCCGCACTGTAGCGAAGGGAAGACTTGAGACTCTCGAACTCTGCCTGTCCCGGTAGACTTTCCAACATCATCTCCACCATGTCGATATCATCTACTGCATACTGCAAGGTCTGCAGTTCAGTTCGGATGTTATAACATTTTACTCAGGTGCAGATTCAAGTTTCCAACGGGTGCAAATCTCATCGTCCAGAGCTCGTTTCGTAGGCAATGAATCGTGTGAACCTGTACACTTTTTTCACCTTATTCTTGAACACGTCTCCGTGCCCCTTGTCTTGTCCCTGATCTGCTGCAAGATCTCTGACGGTACCGACATTCCTATCAAGCGCATGATCTTGATCTGTTTCTTGTCGAACTTCTCCTCACCTTCCGCATCCAAAAGCATCGATTTTGTAATCGTCCTTTCTACGATGTCCATGAGTTCTGCTTCGAGAAACACCATCTGCATGGCGAACTTGTATGCCTGCCAGTCCTCGCCTCTCCAGTTCTTGGGAACTCCCTCAGCGGTAATTTTCAGCGAGTCCGTCATCTTAGGCTACCTCCTTTGCAGCGGAAGCTCCAACGGTCTTGGGCTCAACACCCTGTTGGTTATTGCACCGGAAACGAACTCTTCACCAAGGAGGTAAAATGGAAAGTAAGTTAGATTAGCTATGGAGCCGCAGCTCCTTAAGGCAAACGCCTCAGCGACTGGTCCTTTCTCATACAGGGACCAGGCTTTTCGCTTTCCTCAACTGCTGCACGCCGAACCGATATCCTAGTCTCAGATCTAGTCTTCAACCTTGCCTTTGTCAGGTCCTTGATATGCAATCCAACAATCGGACCTACTTCTAGAAGTATTATATATTATTGTACTGGCCCAGGCAATACATTTTCTCAGGATAATCTAAGCCCAACGAGAGTATGACGTTGCGCGCTTAGAAAGAAAGTTGCGATGTGATTTTATTAGCAACTAGATAGCTCACTTTTGCCTTACTTGCCATACCAGGGGGCGTGCCCTGCAGCAGTGCCCTCTAGCCTCGCCGCACCAATCGTTTGTGAGGTTATGTAGGCCGCTTGTTGATGCGGCGTGTTGTTGACGATGTAGTACAGCAACGGACAGAATGCAACTGCCAGCCTTGGTTGAACAGTGACGAAAGTGCATAGAAACCTATTGGTTAAAATGTTTCTTTCAAGATTTGACAATCCTAAAAATTACGACTCGAATTAAAGCAAAATAAGGAGGCAGCTATATTTTGCTAAAATTTAGTCAGAAGGGCTTTGTTAAAAGACCTCGTAACCGTAGTAGAATCGATAGATTCCCACGCCTTGATCGCACGCTTGATGGTTTCCAGCCTTTTCTCTTTTGCAGTCTTTTTCGGTCGTTTTTCACCTTCTTTTAGTGGGGGCGGCCGTTCTTCCATCCACAACGCCTTCAACTTGGCCTTTAAAGG
>BSXT01001395.1:0-16203 GCA_030267785.1 Phytophthora fragariaefolia
TCAAATTGGGTACCCAAAAAGGCTGCTTTCGGGTTGGTCTACCCATTTCATATCTCTAAATTGCCTGTGGACACTCGAAAGAGGACCCTTGCATTCCATATTCCATCTGTAGTTTCAGGAGGTTGTAGCAATCACCCCCTGAGATCCGAGTTAGATTGCTTGTTTTAGGACTGCATTTGTGTTTTCCCTCGTTCATTCGAGGGTGGTGCGCGTTGGGCAACCCGGATTTCCCTGTATCCGGGCTGTAACCTAAGGTTGACAGGCTGCATATTATATATACGAACTCTGTATTGTTATTGGTTATTTTGAGAGTGGTTGTTTGGGGAAAGGTCTTTGCTCGTAAGCTTGCCTCCATTCGGGATCTCCCAGTTGAGAAGAACTTGGGAGTTCTCTGTATTCTTGTATTTAATTGATTGTTACATTTCCGGTTGAAAGACGGTCCGCCGAATTAATCGACACCTACACGGATTGCACAAGGTCACACGCCGACTCGAGTCATTCGACCGTGTGTTTCGAGTTAACCGGGGCTGGTCCATTCTGGAATACCAGTTCTTTAACCCCGGATGCGCTATACATCCTGGACGATAAAGCGTTCACCCGCTTCGTCTCATACGCCCAGGAAGACCAAAGTACAACGAGTCGCAGCAGCTCATCTATGAGGTCCGTACCCTCCCTTAAGATGAGAAGACGCGCGGAAGAGATCGAGCGGATTCGGCGGGAGTCGGAGCCACCTTGCGTCCAGCGCCCAGAATACAAGTGGCCGACAAAACGCATGTTGCGGCCTCGTCCAGGATCCACGCAAGTACGGATCGTCTGCCTCCCAGAAAGACCGGATGCTCAAGATGAAGGTCGGCCAAGTAGAGCTACACAGGAAGTGTTCACCCAGACTAGTGACGCGGGCACCTAGACGGACGTCGTCCAGGAGCCGCAAACAGAGAAGTAGCGAAAGGAAGTGGACTCAGCTGGGGAGACAGATGATTTGCTAGAGCGTGCCGAGGAAGACGATGGACCTGAATGTTTGGACTCGCACGTCCAGGAAGACTCCGACGAGAATAATGAGATTGAAGATTGTCTGAGTCAAGCAATGCTGGGGACACCTTTATACAAGCTTGAGCAGGAATATGCTCGCTGTATGCGGGTGAACCTGGAAGATCTGGACTTGGAACCGGCGGTCTACATCCAAGAGGGGAGCGAGCTGATGTCACAATTATGGGATGAACTTGCTATGATTCTTGAACTGAATAATCTCAGTCCTGAATGTGATATCACCCAGGCTGATGTTGGCGAACCTGGACGTACGACTCCGGACGAAGATCGTAAGTTGAGAACCGTCCTGGAGTACCATCGAAAGATTTTTATGGGAGATGGAAATGCATCTCCCGCTCCGGCCAGGGTCGTGGTTTGTGACCTGGACTCAGGCGACGCAAAACCTGTCGCCCAGCGTCCAAGGTCGATCGCTCCACACCTGATGCTGAAAGTATACGAGTTGCTGAAGAAGTTGTTGGAGACCAAGTTGATCGAGAATTCGGAATCGCCTTGGGCCTCACCGATCGTGATCGTGTTAAAGACAAACGGCGTGGATATCCGAATGTGCATTGACTACCGGGTTGTGAATGGCTTCATTAAGCTGCCAAACTATCCACTGCCCCTGATCGATGACCTACTGATCGGCTTTGAGACTGCCATGTGGCTCATGAGTCTCGGCATGGTCAGTGGTTTGTGGGCGGTTACCATGACCGAGCGTGCCAAGCTGATCTATGCCTTCGTATGTCCGTTTAGACATTTCTAATGGGTCAGGATGCCGTTCGGTTTGAAGAATGCAGCGCTCATTTACCAGGCCGGCATCAACAATTGTCTTTGGGGATTCGTTCGCCTCCCCCCGGAAGAAGAGAGGCTGGTTGACCCGGATGTGCTGGAGTTCTTGGGTCTGGACGTAAACGAGCGGGGGGAGTCTGAAAGAGAAAAATCTGGAATCAACGTACCGGTCTTGACTGACGTGATGACAGTTTTCCAACGCAACCTACCGGCACCTCCCCAGATGGGACCTGTCCTTGGACGGAGCTCGTACATCGACGATATCGCTCATGGGGCTCCAACCTGGGACCAACTGTGCGCCGACCTGGACGCACTCTTGTTCAGGTTGCGCTATTGGAACATCACGGTGGGCCTGTCCAAGAGTGAATTTGGCAAGTTGACGATTCCGTACCTCTCACACGAGATCAGTGCTGAAGGACTTCGAGCAACGCCCAAGATTGCGAAGAGCGTCCAGAATCTCCCGTTCCCCAAGACTCTGAATAGAGTTCAGTCATTCCTGGGAAGTCTGAACTACTACCATAAGTTCATCGAGGATTTCCCCGTTGTGGCTGCGGTCTTGTACGAACTCACCGATGAGCAAGTACGTGCTGGACGAGACCTGTCCAGGGCCAAGGAGGCATTTGAGATCCTGAAACGGAAGATTGTGTCGACCCCGTTGCTCCGCCATCTTGACCGTACCAAGTCGTATGTTATTATTCCCCACGCTAACAAGTGGGCAGCGTGCGCAGTACTAGGTCAGGAATGTTATGGCGTGATCCAGCCGGTGAGGTTCACCGGACGCGTCCTGAACGACTCTGAAGTACGGTACCACATCGCTGAGAAGGAGGTGGTCGCGATCATGAGAGTCCTGGAAGTATTCCGGACGATCGTTGAGAACTGCTACATTGTGGTATACACCCAATACTCAGTGTTGAGCTGGTTGATGAAGTCCAAGTCTGCTGACGGAAGATGCGTGCGTTGGGGGTTGACCCTGTCTCACTGGGACCTGGAGGTGCGAAAAGTCCGGAGAGACGAGGACGGTCTGGCCGCAATCCTAGGTGCTGGTATCACGCCACGTGAACACCTGGACGAAGTTGCAGAGACACTCATCGCTGCCAAGGGGCGAGTCAAGGCACCTCCAGTGGTCAGCGTGGAAATGCTGGACGACAGCTACACCGGTTACGTCCTGAGTTTCGATGGTGCAGCAAAAACGTCGACCCGCCAAGGAAGTTGTGGTTGCGTTGTCTGGGAACTACCTGATTGGCGTGCCCTGAGCGCGCACGGCTTCATCCTGGAAGGTGTCACAGTGAATGACGCCGAGTATCATGGCCTTCTCAAAGGAATGGAGCTCACGTCTGAACGTAACGTCCAGGATCTCGTCGTTGCGGGAGCCTCTCGGATCGTCATCCAGCAAGTTCAAGGTCTCATCAATTCCAACCAACCAAACCTGCAACGGCGTTTAGCTGAGTACGAGGCCCTAACGGTCAAGTTTAAATCGGTCAAGCTGGTTCACGTCAAGCGTGACTACAACCAAGCCGCAGATTACTTGACTTTCAAGACTCTGGCACTAGGCAAATCCAGGCAAGTTCAGGATGCAGACGAACTTAGGCACCTGGAACAAGTGTCCAAGATTCCAGAGAAATTGATGAAGTCGGAGGCGTCCCTAAACGTTCCCGTCCACGAGGAGTCCGGGCAGAGTCCGCCCGACGGGGCGATTCTGAACGATGATCGCCCAGGACCTGAGTCAGCACCACTTCCTACTGCAGCCAGAGTAATGGCCGCTGTGGTGACACGTAGCCGTACCCAGGAGGAAGATGATCATGGAAAGCCCATGGGTCCACTCGAGTACCAGGCTGAACGATGGAGACGGATCAAGGCACACCAAGAGAGCGATCTCCGTTCCGAGAATCTTATAAAATGCCTGCATGGAGAAACCGACCGATTTTCCCGCGCTCAGATTCGCAAGCTCTCGAAGAAGGTCGAACTTTTCGTTGTGGATGAACGAGGTGTCCTCTTCCGCTTGAGCCGCTCAACCGAGGATCGTCCACGAGACATGACCGATGAGTTGCGCCTTGTCGTTCCTGAAATGTTACGTTTAGACATCCACTATGCGCATGATGACTTTCAGGGCAGACATCAAGGAGTGACCAGGACATTTGAAAGGTTACGTTCAGAGTTCTACTGACGAAGCATGTATTCAGACGTTCAAATATTCGTGAGGGAATGTGTCGACTGCTCAAGTCGAAAGGGGCGACCCCCAATCCTGGACCGTCGCCCGGAAACATCGAACCTAGACGACCTTTTGAGGTTGTCTCGATGGACTTTGGGACGCACATGCCCAAGTCTGCCCGTGGAAATACGTTTTTGTTGCTCTTCCAGGATATGTTCTCTGGCTATGCGATGTGCAAGCCGATGGATTCCACGACGGCGCAGGATGTGGCCGAAGCCTACGAGGAACGCGTATTCACGAGTTTTGCTATGTTGCGCCACGACTAAGATCCTCGTTTTATGAGTGAAGTATTCACCCGTTCCGCGATCTTCTAGGAAGCCACCAGCGAGTTACCCTGGCCTAGCGTCCCCAAGCCAATGGCCAACAAGAACGCAGCGTCCAGACTGTCATCCGAAGTGTCAGGGCATACGTCGCCGAAGTCGACCAAGGTGACTGGGGTGACCACGCTGAACGACTCATGTTCGCCCTGAACACTTCGTTCGATGCGACCAGACTGGACACTCCGTTCTATCTGGTGCACGGCTGGGACGCCCAAGGCACAGTGTCAGCCATGCTAGGTCCGAAGCCGTCCAACGTTCCAGAACGAACAGCATATGAGTGGTGCAGGAAATTTCAACGAAACTACAGCTACGCTCAGACTTGTGCCCGGGGCCTACAAGGGAAAGCTAAACGTGAACGATCAGCCGAGCAAACCCGGAAGTGGAAGGAGTTGTCTGAGCGGATTCGATCTGGCTTTGAGGTTGGGGACGCAGTCTGGCTGTTCATCCCGAAAGTGCAGACCGGATTGAGCCGTAAGTTGGCTCACCTCTGGCATGGTCCGTTCAGGATCTAATAGATGCATGATGACTTCAGGGTGAAACTCAAGGTCTCCGATATGGGTTACCGAGTTAATCCTTGGGTCCATGTCAGCCGTCTCAAACCTCGAGCTCTCTTCCCTGAACGACCGGCTGATCAGATTGACGTGAACGAAGATGATGATTTCGACGCGGCTTTGCTGCCTGAAGACAGCTGGGAGGCCGACAACCTGAACGGCGAATATGAGGTGGAGAAGATCATGGACTTGCGATGGTCTAAACGCACTCGTACGTCTAAGCGCCTCCATGAGTACCTCGTCAAATGGAAAGGTTATGACAAACCCGAATGGCTTCCGGTGACACAGCTGAGTTGTGGTGCGCTCCTCTATGAATTCAACCAAGGTGCGAAAGCCAGGGCTCGTTTCCGTGCCATGCCGGCCAGAGATGATCACCCAGGAAATTATCTTCCTAAACGTGAATTCCTGAACGTATCAGATCGTCGACTTTGTGATATGTGGAAGTTGAATGTGGATTGGAGATAGCGGAAGTGTTGCCCAGACCTGTGGAGAGATGGAAGGCCTGAAAGATGAACTGACGATGATGAATGCTAGAAGTAATATTACGTCCAGGACCCTGGACACGCGGGTGGAAGTCACAACACCGACGATGAAGCAGTGCGAGGATGACGCCATTTTGGGCGGAGACACTTGGCGCATAGGCACGACGTCCTGAATGCCGGAAGGCCCGTGTGAGTGTTTGGCAGGACGCCCGCCAAGACTTGGCCCATGGCCTCGTCCAGAGAACGTAACCCCGCAGCAGTAGACGAAACCTTCTTGGGAGACGCAGCCTGGATGGCAGACGATAACGGGTCTTGCGGTGGGAGCCATCCCGAGAGACATCCTCCATGGGAATGCCCTCGAACGACTCCTCCTCTTCTTCTTCCTCGACCTCCTCGTCGGGGAGGGAGCCGGCGGCATTGAGGGGCGGCAGCTGGTCGTTCCCCGTGTCCTGCTTGACAGCCTGACTGCCGCCTGTGTTCGCGCCCGCGGTGCCGCCCTCAACTAAGGAGGCACGCCGCGGAAGTTGCGCTGAGCCTGACGGCGAGCCGGCACTAGAAGACTGGGATGACATGACGCACGTGGAGGAGCGGAAATTGCGTTTTGAGTGGCATATTTCGCTGTCTCGATCTGAACGTGGAAATGAAAGAAAACGATCTGGCTGAGACAATGGGCAAAGAAGGGCCGCCAATTTTGGGAGTTGCCCAACGGGTTTTTCGTTCAGACTGGACCTCCGTTCAGAGACCTTTCTCGGATCGTGGGTTCTAGTCATGATCAATCAATTCGGCAAGAGGCCTCTGTGATGGATCGAGACCAGAGGGGCGGTTGACACGATGCGTTCCAAGATTTTCTGGGAAGGGACATACAGCTGTCTGTCCCTAATTTTAATTGGCTGGATGATGAGGACCAGTTCAGGATTGAAGTGTGACACGTGGAATGTGTGGAGAGTCTGCGGGGGATGACGGAGCTCGCGTCTGCTGTGGATGGGCTTGGTAGCCCTGGACGACGTATTCGTCCTAGGCGAACTAAACATGTTGCTACCAAGACCCGACGACAGGTAAAGCCCAAGGGTACGTGCAAGAGCCTCAGATAGAAATACTATCTGAGTGCCACCTGTCTTGACACAGCTATAGCCGTGTATGAGGCCGACCAAAACCCCAAAGACGAACCAACATCTCTGAACGAGTTCAGCTATCCTGAACGGAGAAGAAGTCTGGACGACGACAGTCTAAACGACAAGTCCCTGAGTGAACCACTTAGTCCCGAACGGATGGTTCCGCCCTGGACGTACGCACCCAGTATACAAAATCCAAGTGAATATCGACCGACCAAGTCGTCCGACCAAGAACAAGCCAGGATGGCCAGACCTGAGATACCTTGAAGGTACCCATCAGGAGTGCAACCCTGATTAGACGCCTGACCTGTGTCAGACGCACGCCATTCATTACGCCACTCAACCCAGCATTCAAGATCATACAATAGCCAAGACGAATGATAGAAGTGCATATAGGTAGTGACAGATGACCGACAGACAGATAACAACAAACAGAGCTTCTTTTTTCCTAGAGTGTGCAAGTGTCGGAGGAGGCCTGCCGGAAGACCATCTCCGGAGGAACCGATCGGGATGACGAAGGGCACCACTTGACCTAGCGGCTACCAAGTGTGAGTGAAGCAAGCCAAGCCAAATTAGACGGGGACCAGGGCGAGTACCTCGTCTGGATTGATCCGTTTATCCAATATCTCAGTTGTGGTGAACATCCTTAAACGGTTGCCTCCCGCATTTCATATTATTGTCTGTATTTCTGGACGTAATAGGTAATCTGCGTCTAAGAAGTTCTGAATTGATTACCAAAGTGTTAGGATTGTACTTGTTTGTATAATCTCCCTCATCTTTGAGGGTGGTGCGCGTGTGAACAGCTATCCAGGACTGACCAGTGACCTGGAAATAGCTTAGTTGACTGGAGGAAAGACCCACCGTCCAAGGGTCTCAAAGAATAAGTGACGGATATATACTTGCATATAACTCTGTTTTGTATTATTGGTTATCTGGAGCCGTGGGAACTACGTCCAAGAAGGTTGCGTTAAGACCTCGCACTCTCGACCTACAAAGTGTACAACAATTCATACGGTGCAAGTCCAACATCGAAGACAAACGACACCCAGAGGGATTTCACAAGGTAACACCGCCATCCTGGACGTAATTTTACGTTCAGGATTACAGCCGCACTTCTAGGAGTCTGGTTGGCTGCGCTATACACCTGGGCGGAAAAAGGTTCATCGACCTCGCCTCACCAGCCATTCTGGCCAACTGCACCGCGAAACGTGCCTCACATCCCGGCAGCACAAATGTCGGAAACTCAGCTAGACAACCTCCGGTACCGCAATGGCTTTGGAATACACGTTTGGAAAAAGATAGATGAAGCACAGAATTCAACTGGATTGCGAGGCCACGGCAACGTAAAAGGTAGCCAGAATATGTACGACGTAACATGTTTTATTAACGACTTAATCGTTTTCATCCTTTGTATGTTGGTGGGACTAGTGGCTTCGATATCAATCAGTTGGCTATAATAGTGCTGAATAAATGCTATTTTCTTTCATCGTGCAATGGAGATGGCTTTAGCCGGTACACCTCCAATCATGTCTATATCACTACAGATCGGATGTACGGCTTAACTAAGGTTATTCGGTAAGGACTTTTCCTATGCGAGTGTTGGACTTTTCTCCCCGAAAAGTCTGATCGGATAGTACATGTAAATCGGCTGATTTAGTGCCATATTTAGAGACGGAAACCAGTACCGCGTTGCTCATGTCAAGGCATACAAGATGTCAAGGGGGATTTAGCCAATAGAAAACTAGCTTTTACCAATCACGGATGTTTCTTGTGCTCCCCGTAAAATAACTAACAGTACACGTAAAAAGAAGACCCGCCAGAATGGTTTATTATAGACACCGTTTTACCTCGTGTAGATGAAGAAAAGATAGTTCGATGGGTGAACGAACTTAGTGAGGAAGGGATTCCGGTAGCGACGGTAATGTTGCGAATTAAGACCTCTAAGTTAGCAAAGACAGCTAACATCTCTCCATTTGTATCCTCGTGGAGCTGGCAGAAGCATTTTACGAAGCGCCGTCGTATCTCGCTACGAGCTATGACAAGACAGGGCAAATAAGACCTCCCAAACATACAAAGAAAACGTTGACTTCCTTCTTATTGTTCTGTTGTTGGTTCAAAAACCTTTTTTGCTGTTAACGGGATGGGCAGGTTGATCTCAAGTTCGTTTAGACGGGCCACCAAAATGTCGGTCTCTATCAGTGTATGCCTTGACATGAGGAATGCGGTATATATATCGACCCATCCCTTATTTAAAATTGGGTACCCCTATTTATAATCGGTCTTACACAGCATCGCGTCAAAACTGTCTTAGAGTCGGAAGCCAGTTCCCATCTCGACATTCCGAGAAAGTCCGTCTATACGTATAACCACACTAAGCGAGCAGCTATGCAAACGCTGGCCTCAAAATCGGAGGAATCAACAGGACAAGCAGATCATCGTCCGTACCGAGGACGCATACTGAGTCCAAATTTTGTTCACAACCCTGATTTACTTAGCTATACGGAGTGACAAATGGCCGGCTTTCACAACAATTTTGATGTGATTGATTTTGGTGTTGATTTTATTTTAAAAATACAGATAACACCAAAATCATGCTTATTAAAATAAGTATTTGCAATAAGTCAAAAGTGCCAGTCAAATAGAGAGAATTGGATTGCCCCAGAAGCGATATGCTGTAATGATACATATGATACCTGTACTACAGCAACCACACTGGGGATGGGCGGCAGTTAAGACTCACATGAGAGTTTTTTTTTGCTCTTCGTGGCACCTGCGTCAAGGTTGGACAACCAAACTCGAGGTGTTGCACGCACCGTACGGCGTGCTACGGCCTCCAAAACAGGGGGGGGCATCAGAGGCAGCCTCGATTGCTATGCTCCCTGGAAGGACCCAAAAACTGAGACCGTCCTGAACGACAGCTTGTGTATCGAAATGATCGTGCAGTACAGCGCTGAGCTCCAGCTACCAGTAGATAAGCAGCAGAGATAGTTTAACGAGCTAGAAACACGCTACGGGCAACTCTCAGCGCTAGATGGCTGGCGTCGAACGTTTCCACGCCGGTCGTTGAAGGCCTTGCTGTTCGCAGCGGGACTGCGTGACAAGATGGTGTCTTTGCCGCCGACTCGAACAGACGCTGTAAAATTACGAGTCGTAATGCCAGGAGGGCTCTTTTCTACCGGAGAACTGGTGGTCGTCTTGGCCAAAGCCTGTGAATGAAGTCGGAGGCTCTCGAACTTTGCACGAGGTTGGATGGATATGTGGTGGTCGCACTCAGGCTCACGTGCGACATCAGCTTCCTTCTGCACAGGTGGCGGGGGGGGAGACACGGCGGCGAATCGCCGCCAGCGATAACGACGAGTTGAAAAACTAGCAGCCTCACCACAACGACTGGCATGCAGGCGAACACGCCGTGGAAGCGGTGTCGGCGAAGCTACGGCCTCCTGGATGCTTGTCACTGTTGATGACGTCGCCACCCCCTCGTGTCTACACACGCTTCGCTCTCGGCAGCACCGAGGCGCTGGCCGGCATGTGTCCGTGCAGCTCGAGCGCAACTACAGTGCACATGAATATCGGTCCCGCCACTGCACAGAACACACCGTTCTTTGAACTCGAACCTTGGAAAGCATCGCCTTCTAAACATTTAATCTGCATTGTTGAAGGTGCTGACATTCAACGTGGTCAATGAACTCTGCTTCTGAGCCGACCCCGAGCTGGAGAGCTGACCGGCCGTGGCGAAGGTGGAGATGAAGATCAGCTTGTTTGGAGGAACACGCGGACCACCGGTTTCGGTTGAACATCATGTTCAAGCGGGTCAAAAGGTACCTCGCCAACTACATGTACGTATGAGCATGTACAGCATACATATGTAGCTACTGTACAATGCCGTACACTTCGTCCAAGGAAGCGAAGTTTGGTAAGTGCTCCGCACTGTCCGTGACCAAAAGCAGCCGTGGCCTCTCACGTGCTTTGCTCTGGTCGCACTAGCTCTACCAGCGGTACATGCACACTACCGGTCGTTTTTCGGTCGCTTGACCCGCTCGTCACGAGCACCCGTAGTATGACGCCCGGTAAGCGTGTCTGTTACACCGGGCCAACAAGATGCAGTACAGTACAGTGGTTTCGGGTTATTCGTTCATTTTGAAATCTGCGGTGCTCCCGGGAAGAGCCTCGAGGATGTTGAGGACATGGGTGGCTCTAATCCAGCTGGCCGTTCTCGCTCTGGGTATGAACCAAGCTGCAGCCCTCAGCTTGAACCATTCGTGGAGCAGCTCCACCGACTCCTCTAGCACTGGAGACGGAGAAGTAGTGGTGCCGGGAACGGTCTTGCCTTTCGACGATGCCGGTACCCCGACGCCAACGGAATCGGCTACACCGATACGGACCTCGGCGTCCGCCAGCAAGGAAGACGAGTCGTTTTTCTCGTACACGAACCTGCCGGATGTGCATCTGAACATCCCGCTCAACGGCTCTATTCCTCCCAACTGGGTGGGTCCGTCCATCGGAGACGTTACGGACTCGGCGTGCTACCGCAAGACGCACAAACAGAACTCATGGGGCGAGTGCTCCCAGGGCTACACTGCGAGGGGACACAAGTGCTGGGCGCAATGCCCGATATCGTACCCCGTGCAGTGCTTCGCTGAGTGCATCCCGCAAAACGATGACTGCACGCTAGAGATCATGTCCAAGGTGACGAATCCGGGCTACGTTGTGCTCAACATCGCCACGGTCGGAGTGTTCAACGCTATCTACAAGTCCTTCAAGGCGGTCAAGACAGGGCTCATGTGCGTGTTCAACATTTTCAACATCGCCGAAGGTATCTCGCGTTTCATGCGGTTCCGACAAATAATGACCCCGAACAGCACCAATGAGGAGATCCTCACCATGGTGTACCAGACAGATCTATTCCTCGTCGACCTCCCGGTGGCCATCGCTGCGTGCATGGGCTACAATGTGCCGAAATACGCGTACCTCACCGATGCGGCAGTGACTGCCGCGGAAACCATGGTCAAGCAGCTCATGATAAACCACAACTTGATCATGAGCTCTCTGGACAACTTCTTGGCGTTCTTTAGAAACAGCACGGTGGGCAACGCGACGAACCTGGACGCTGAAACTGTGACCAACCTCACTTCGATGATTGAGTCCGGCTCAACTTGTGGGTTCGAGCTCAAACGACTCACCGATAGAGTCATCGCAAAGGTGATCGATATTCGAGAAGAAAGCCCGATGGCCACCAACGAAGACATCCGCACGACAATGAGCAAGATGCCTATTGTGCGGAACGATGTTCCGACGGTGACCAACAACTGTATGGGAGAGCTGCTCAAGACGAAGAAACCGTACGCCGCATACCAAACGCGCGATACTTTGAGGAAAACGTTCGGAGTCATCATCGACCAACTGATCGATTCTTCGACTACAGACATGGGCAAGGCCATGTCTCGAGATGAATACTGGGTCAAAACAGCCAACTTCGGCCTGCAAGGACTCTCAGCTCTCGATCCTACAGGTATCGCCTTCATGATGTTCAACTACGTGCAGCCTGTTTGTGGCCCAACGGAGTTCATCGGTGAGATCGACGACGGATCTGCCACGGATGCGCTGGGGCTCACCACTGTGGACGACGCCTTCCGTGGTAGTCAAGGCACGTGGGCCAATAAGGGAGATGGCGTCGTTACGATCAAATTCGTGAGCACGGACACGAAGAACGTCAAGGTGCGAATTTATTCAGGCGGCAAGAAGTTCGATTCCGTCAAAGTAGATGCCGGTGAGACTGTGGCGTGGACGTCGACGGTGGAGAATTTGCAGGACAAGACCATGTACTTGGACCGTTGGCGTCCCGGTCTGCTGGGTCTTCCTGGAACGGGTGGAGGCTCACTCCTGTTATGGATTCCGTGGTCTCGCGACGGCGGTCACTTGGAAATGACCGTGAAGATCAACAAAAGTTAGAATAGATAGAACTCAATAAATTATGAGCGCGCGTATGCGTACGCATGAGTGTTTTTAAGTTGTATTACGTATAATAGTATTTGCTTGAATTGCTCAAGGGATGCTGTCGAGGTACAGTATACTGTACTACAACAACTGTCTTTCACCTGTCAAGTTATGGCCTGCCACGGAGAAGCCAACCAATATTTCTGCTACATCACTAAACACCGGACGAACAGCCAGAACACCGAGAGATCAGTGGATCAGTTCTGGAGGAAGGCAGCAGCTTTGCAATAACAGCAACCTTGCAATACATTGATTGGCCATCAATGTTGGCGTTACATTTCTAAGCTGTCCTTGATAGAAACTTAGCCTATAATGATTGCCCAAGGGCAAAAGGTCCCCACCAAACAGATTTTGAGCCAACACATACATGTGCAAATGACCATTCCGAAGCAAAACACCTTGCCAGCGCAGAAGCTGAATCTCGCGCGGGGCGCGATAGGGTTCATGACTCCAACTGAGGGCAGATCAAGGCCCTTAGGGGCGAGTTGGGCGATATTATTAGAGTTATTCCGCTGTATGTGTTGCCCCCCAAAGCCCCTATGTTTGGACACAGACACACTCCTCTTGCCCCAAATCGCCTGGGGTTTGTAAATACTGTATATGTATTAGGGTATACTGTAGTATATATAATACAAGTACAAAATCATAGATTCCGCTCAGTACTTTCCACTCCAACACGGGGCCGTCAACCAACACGGAGACTCAAATCCATAATTCCTGCATGACACGTACTGTACAGTACATGTACCATTTCTTGTGCCATGTTCCTATCGTGGTGGAATTTCCATAAATCAGTGCTTTTCACTGAGATTCACGTGGAAAAATGGCCGCGACTGCTGTCACATACAATTTCAAGATAAAGTACGAGTATGTGACCAGTTGTGACTCGAGTTTGAGCCACATACTGTCACATACTGCGTAATTTAAGCAACGGTTCCACTGTGTATTGCCACATAATGCGTAATTTAACCGGGTCTTCCATAATGTTGCACTGCTGGTACAGCAAACATGTACATGTACTGTACATGATCTAGCTCCACTGCGGTCTTGTTACACGAGAATCGTGGACCCAGTCTCCATCTGCCATACCATCGCCCCCTTCATCCTACTTGCGACAAAGCCGACAAACAACTGAGTGGCTCAACAGCACGATAATTGGCCGCAGGGGGCGCTCGACACTGTGGCGCCGCCGAGGTGGGCATCGCTCGATCACGGCCTCACCCGCGCGTTCGGACGAGTCCATTTCGACTTCAACGCCCACGAGCAGCGGCAGCCGCGCGTCTGGTTAGCGAGGTATTGGCTGTGCCCTGCTTTGTGCTCTGACAGCACTGCATGTCAGACACGGCGTAGTGGCCGCTGCAGTGTGCATGTAAATGCTGTTTTTAAACAGCATTTACATGCTACTACAACATAGCTGTAGTGAAGAAGACAGTCGGAACATCATGACTTGCTATCATGTTGATACGTGCATTAATACATCTAAAAACTGCGTAATACCGGAAGCTAGACCATTCGCTACGGAAGATAACTTAGCGCAGACCAAGGCAATCACGACACGAGGACGTCGTTCAGCTGGTGCGTAGTGTCGTTGAACACGTAGCACGTCCACCGGTCCTTGGTGCGTGCGCTCATGCTCGGTCGTCTGAGGGGCCCTCAGTAAGGGCCAATGCGTCGCGGCAAATTCCGCCCCGCGTCCTCCGCATCTGGAAAGGAAATCGATTCCTATCGTGTCCCTTGATCTCGGCTGCTGAACCGTATGGAAATTGTTTATTACAGTACATGTACATGTAACATGTACAGTACATGGTACTGTGACAATACACAAGCTGCACATCGAGAGCTCGGTGTGCAGCCCGCACAATCACCGAGATTCGAGTTCCAACCCCACTAAATAAATAATAACATTAGGTGATTTTCCCGCAGCGTGTATACCTACATTGTATTTTAAAAGAGGTTATTGCGCCCGACTGAAGAGTGGTACTAACGAACGATGCGGGAGCGTTCTGGTTACAAAACCCCATCCGTCCGGTTACGACTGTATACACGTATAGCTGTAGCTGTTCGCCAGGCCACTCATTTCGGAACTCACCGTCGGCCCCTAACAAGCGTGGAGCGGTCACCGAGGGTACGGAAGCGCCGACCAGTTGACGAAGGCGACAGCGACACCGATGCCAGCTGGGGTGTTGAATCCGTGGAGTCTTCAGAGTCAAGCGATCTTAGCTGGCGCGTTGGAGGCTCTAGCCAAAGCGAAGCGTCTGCGATTGGTTGCAGGTCGAGCGACGATCACAGCTCTGAGGGAAATCACGTCGAGATCAGCCCCGACTTGGACGAGACTCAATTCGACTCGTGGGATGCTTTTCACTCGTACATGGAGGAGTACGAGAAACGAACGTTCCAGGCAAGCGAACTTGCTTTCGTGCTATCATTACATGTGCACTGCATTCATTAACTTCGCTATAACGTATAGGTGTTTCGTGTTCGGTTTAACAAAAGTGTCAAGGACCGGATCAAGATTATTGACAAGGCCACAAATCCTACTGCGACAAAAATTCCCGAAGATTTCAAGGACTACGCTAAGACGCTGATATGTACGCATGGTGGGAAGTATAAGTACCGTGGTAAAGGCAAACGCCCGCGGCAAGAAACCCAACCCATGGGATGCAAAGCCTAGGTCAGTAATTCATACTCATATGAAGACAATCAGGCGCATTCGTGTCGTATCAGGTGCAGTCGGGTGCAGTCGGGTGCAGTTGGTGTCAGTCGGGTGCAGTCGGATGCAGTCGGGTGCAGTCGGGTGCAGTTGGTGTCAGTCGGGTGCAGTCGGATGCAGTCGGATGCAGCCGGGTATCTGAGGGGGACTTTAACCTGTATTCACGAATGTTTCACTGATATTGTGTGACCAGATCAATGCATGTGTCGGTTTGGTGGCTAAGGAACCACAGAAGTTTGTCGTGTGCGTCACAAAGACAATGGTTTTGCACAACCATCGTATGGGTCAGCGAACGTACAAGCAATACGCATCTAATCGACTTTCAGTGGGTGATGAGGTGCTGAGTACAGTCAACGTGCTTCGAAAAGCTGGTGCGAAAGCGAAAAGCATTCTGAAGTTCATATTAGAACACTCGGATAGTAATCCGACTTCGCGGGACGTGCATAACCTTGTTCGCGCTCAGAAACTGCGCGAGCAAGGCTCGAGTACCCGTGCCCAGCGTCTGAAAACGTGGATGATGGAGTTTTGCGAGGTTCCTGGAAATATAGGACGTATCTTCGTCGACTCGTCTAGCGGAAAGGTTTGTTCTTACTTATGTTTTTTGTGTGTGTATCTCTGAGAAGTTAAGCACGACGATAATGCTTTTGTACTGAAATTATCTATAGAGAATCGCGACATGCATTACAGTTCAAACGAAGCACATGGTGGAGTTGTTTGACAGATTCCCAGAGGTGTTGCTTATTGATGCGACGCACGGCACGAATGCTTGTAAATACAAAGTGTTTTCGTTCATGGCTCATGATATCTTCGGGAAGGGGTAGTAAGTGCAACATGCCATCATGCAGAATGAACGCAGCGAGACCTTTTTTCGGCAATTGAAGAGTTTAAGAAAAAAAATTCTTCATGGTCCAAGTTGCAGTGCGTGATCATCGATAAGGACTTCACCGAAATCGGAGTTTTGAAATCCGCTTTTCCAAACGTGAGAGTTTTATTATGCCAGTTCCACGTTG
>BSXT01001396.1:0-20549 GCA_030267785.1 Phytophthora fragariaefolia
CATAGCAAGCCATATTATGTCATAAGCGAGGAAATTGGACCATGATCGAATAGTACGCCACGATGATAACTGTACATACGATGCGATGGGTTGGGGTAGAATAGCTACGCAACAGCACGGCGGGGTCAATAGTATCGGGTGGTAGCTGTAGGCGAGCGATTAACCCGACGGTATCAACACAAGTGTACGAGGTCTAATATATAGAGACGACAGTGGACACATGGACTGTCACCACAACAACCCTACGTAGACGCTGAATAATAGGATTGTCTGGCACGACGAGAGTGACACAAGTATGGGTGTGCTCACAGTTAGACGGACGATATTAGTGAATCGACTGCCGTCGCGTGCAATGATACGACGACGGAAACATAGGAAGGTTCGTAATATTAGATGGGTGAGGCGCGGGGACATGTCCTCTCGGTTATGGCACTCATAGCATTCGTACGATTACGCGATTGCACGAGGGTACATTTTGGTGCGAATGTTAGCAACACAAATTGGAACGCATACTATAAACACGATAGGCAAGAAGATTTAAAATGTCTGCTACCCGACAACAAACGAGACACGGAAGACTTAATAACGACTAGATTAGCACAACACACAAGATATTTGCGATACATGACACATAGCCGGAACAATGACATGAAATGAAGCGATAGAACTACAGACAACGACTTTCCAAGCCGGCAGACTTAAAAAGCCGGCATTAGTGAAAAAAGATACAGACGGACCTCCATATTAGCCCTTTTTAGCGAATCAAAAAGTATTGATATGATAATAGCATTTTTTCAAAATACATGAATATTTTCTGGGTTATGTACAAATATTATTTTTTCGTCCAATCAGAACTTTGGCGGGTTTTAAAGTTCAAGGAATTTAATATAGAGGATGTAATTAAGTATTAGCTTTGAAAGGCGTTGTCTGTACATCCGTGTGCTCACGTAGCATGACAGTGGAAGATGTACGAGTAGTATCTAGCATAGCTACAATGATGAAGATCGACAGGTTTACATTAAGGTGTATACAATCTGACGTAGTGATACAAAACTCTATGTAAACCAACTTCACTTTTGGTACGAATAAGATAACATAAATAATATTCTAACTATTAATAACAAAACACAAAAACCCACCGGAGAGAAGCGGAGGTGGGCCAGCCCTGTAGTGGAGCGAGCTGGCACAGCGAGCAGAACAGTTTGGGACCCACCGTAAACCCACCGCCGCGTAGCGGCGGCGCTCGGCTAGTTGATTGGGATATCGATCTCGAGAGGGTTGTCTGTATCGATATTTTTTCGATGCAACCGCTTTATGTACTGTGTCTCCTTGATTTCATTCCTTGTGTGGACACTATTTTTCAATACTGTACGATAGTTTACATTAGTTAAAAAAAATGCAGCCGAATACAGATTTACAACTTGGACAAGATTGTTAATGCTGGCTGCCCAAGCGCAATGTGATTGTGGCCCAAAGTCTCCGTTCATACCTATTTGGAGTCGGTATGCGCAATGGCTTGCGTTTTAACTCCCAGAATTCGACGGAGGCTGTGGTGCTAAACGACACACGAAACTTTAATAGTGAGGATAAACGCCAGGGTCTCACTGTTGACAAACTTATTATCGGTCCATTCATCATGCAACCCGGAAATGTCCCCAGCGACCTACTTTCCTGTTACAGTAACTCGAATGAAAACACTAAACAAGCTCTACCCAACTGACCCCTTTTCAAGGAATATGTGAGTTATTTTACCCCAACCACTACTGCACGAGAAGAAACAAAACGTCTCAAAGACCTAGAAAACGAAACCGATCAACGAAAGCCCTTGTTAATATTCTACTAATTTCAAGCTCATAAGATAAGAGTGTGGCCTTGTATAGATATTCAACTTCGACAAGATTGTTATTGCTGGTTACCCTAGCGCAATGCGACTGTGGTCTAAATTCTCGGTTCAGACCTATTTAGAGCTGGTATGCGCAACGACTTTCAGGTCCACTCGCAGAAGTCGACAGCAGTCTCATTCACTCGATGTCACCATCAGTGTGTAGTCCCAATGTTGAAGAAGTCACACTCGCTGGGCCGCTAAATGCCATCACCACCCCCAACAACCAGGGCGCCGTCATTTCAACAGCGACGACAGTGACGTCGTCTATCGCGTCAAAAGCATCGTCAATAGCGACTTCAGGCTCGGGAAGGCTTCAAACAGCGATCACGGCTGGCTTAACGCTCACTCGAGTCCTCCGCAACGCTGGGTTCAGCATTCTCGTGGGTTGGTTGTTCGCGTTCATCTTCACACTCGGCAATCTAGCGTCTGGGAAGTCACCAGCAGAGCAGTCCTACGCCTCGTACGTTACTGCTAATGGTGCCTGGTTCCACGGCGTATTTTCCGCGACAATCGTTGTGATGTGTGCGCTTCGGCTGACACCAGAAAGGTTTGTATTCTATCCAAAATGCAGCAGACCTTCTCCAGACCAGCCGACTTTGCGAGCACTAACCTTGATGCAGTGCAGCAGGAGGCTACTGTGGTACATGATTCCATATCTTACTTTTTCTACGACGGCGGAGATCATTGGTTGCTACGCAATGATCAGTTGCTTGCCCTCGTCCGACCGCAAGTACAAACCGGCGATGTACATGAACTTGGTCTGGGGCAACCTTGTCTTACCCAGTGCTGAATATTGCACGCGCACCATTTACAGATCTGAGACTGTTCGAGGTTTAGCGCACAAACAATTGAGGGAGTCGCGACAAGCAATGCAACGAGAAAGCGGGCAGTATAAAGAACGCCATAGTCCTTCACAACGACGCTACTCGTGGGTCTCATCGATACGGCGATTCATGTTAATCTACCTCCAAACACTCCCAGGCATCGTATCCGCCATGATCGCTATTGTGTACGTTCACTCGATCAGTTTGTTTGCAGATATCGATCGCCAGTCAGAGCTGTTGGCGTTTGCGATTTGCAGTATTGCTCTGAAACTAACACTACAAGAGGCGGCGAAGCGCCTCTTGCTTACCACGAAAGAACCCCTACCACGGCGCACAATGATCGTGCTAGTCTCGACTCCAACGATTTTAGTGGATACACAGGTGCGAATGCTGTTGATGCGGCTACAAAAAGTAGCGTTCTCTTTCCTGGGATCGATATTGCTGGCTTTTGCTGAGATTTCAGTCCGAGCGATAAAGTCTATGCTGGTTCACCAGGACGTTCACCACATCTTGAAGCGGCGCATCACCCCTACATTTGAGAAAGCCCGACGGCGACTAACTGTAGGACAAACGACAGATAGCAGAGCGGCGCAGGTGTTGATGGACAAGAGGAGAGCGATCATACCAGCACGTCCTGTGAATGTCGAAGCGGAATCGAACCGGCAAAGGTACCTCGTGGTGCACGCTGCCGAGATCTACACCGATATGTATGCTGAGTACATGGCCATGGGTTGCTCGTACGCCATCATGTTTTTCTTTGGGAACCATCCGCAGTATCAGTTCGTCTCGGCTGTTGTGGCCAAATCTGAAACCATGCGACAGCTGCACTACTTCCTTATCTTCGCTTTCCAGGTTTTGGTAGAAATCATGGTGGATTTCGTAGCCTGCAATATCGAGGTCACGCAGGGTGTCGATTTCGGCAGCTTCAATCAGAACGATCCGTACCTGACTTTCTTAATGTCTGTGCTGGCCTTCGCCAACGTGTCGATCTCCGCAGGCCTGTACATTCGCTCGTGAATGAAAACCGACGGATGTCACATCAGTGATGTGTGGTACTCGAGCTATTTGTTAAGGCAGCGCGGTCCATCCGTGACATGGGTTGTACCGCACCGTGGGACGATTTCGTATACGAATTGAGCTGGACCACGCGGTATCCAGTGCGGGTAGCACGCATGCTGTCTGAACTGGATACAGCATGCAGGGCAAGACTCTTGAACTAGGTCCTCTTGCCGAGAGGACCTGGTTCGCTGAGCTTACCTCTCAGAGGGTATAGCTGTAATGACGCATGCAATGGATGCTACAACAGCACATTGGACAGCACCCTGGTCATTTCAGAAAGTTTCTCGTCAAGTGCACCGGACTCACGTGCTATATTTGTCCTTGAACCGACTATGAAAATTGGTCACCTCATTCCGACGGTGGTGGCAATGACCGTGCCAACGATAGCTTCCGCCAACTCCTCCTCGTCCTCACGTAGTGGTGGAATTAACGGATGGTATCCCTGCTCGGAATTGACGTTCTCGGATGAAGGCGGATCCGAGAACCAGGACGCTGAATGTGCCATCTACACGGCACCACTGTGCTATCCCAGTGTCTGCGATACCCCTGACAACGTTGTCTCGACCGTCGACATCTTCGTTAAAAGATTAGTTGCCGTGACCGACTCGGACGCTGCTTCCAACGTGTGGATCATGCAAGGCGGCCCTGGTGCTTCCTCCACCGCAAGTACGCGTATATTTGCCGCATTGCTCGATTTTAAGATATTTAACCTTTTTCTTCATTATTTTTGTGTTGAATCTAGTGGAGTCGGCGATGATGGAGCTACACACTCGAATGAATGGAGCAGTGAACGTGTACACCATGGATCATCGCGGTACGGGTCGTAGTACGCTACTTGACTGTGTCGCGGCTCAAGCAACAACAACGGGTTCGCCATCCGGCAGCTCTATTGACGTATCAGAGGTCCCTGCCTGTGCGGAATCTCTGGAAAAGAAGTACGGAAACCTTTCGTCTTTCTCCATGACGAGTGCTGCTATGGACATGACAACATTTATCTCCAGTTACTCAAATGGAGCAGATACCATTGTGTACGGAGTGAGTTATGGTACTGCGTTGGTGGAGCGAATTATTCACTTGGACCCCCCTGAAGTGACTGGATATGTGTTGGATGGTGTTGCTACGAGCTCTGGTGCATCTGGCAACAATTTTGAGTACTTTTCGACGTGGGACGCTGATTTCGGAGAAGTGGGCGACGCCTTTATGGCGTTGTGCGCGACGAAGAGCGAGTGCAGCGAGAGATTCGAATCAACTAATCTATCAACAACTCTGCAGGACGTTATCGTTGACTTCGATAACAACCCCAACTCCACGTGTGCTGCTTTGGTAAGCACCGTGAACAGCGCTGGAACCACCGACCCGGCTTCATACATAGTGCGGGAGGCATTGGGATCACTGTTGCAAAGTGCAAGTATGCGAACTCTCATCCCCCCCGTCGTCTACCGATTGAACCGTTGCGCGTCCGAGGACATCGACGTGTTGACACACTTCTTCATGACTTTGAACACATATATCTCTTCCCCCGACGAAGAAAACGCTTTCGAATCAACTTTGCTCTACTATCTCATTGTTTTTTCGGAAATGTGGGAAAAACCAGAGCCGTCTATGTCGGAAATGCTTGCGCGGTTCACTGATACGACTATCTCGAATGGAGGAACATATACTGAGATTACTGAGTACTGTGCTTTCTCGAAAGAAAACTCGAGTGTGTGTGCTGGGATGGGATTGGGAAACTATAATGCCAGCGGCATTATTTACAAGCGAGACGAATACTGGAACAAGAGCGCTTCGATCCCCAGCCAAGCTAGTGTATTGTTGCTTAGCAGCAAGCTGGACCCGCAGACACCCCACAAATATGCCGAGTATCTGCTAGGAGCACTTAAAGGCACCAAAAAAGAACTCGTCACATTTAACTACGCCACACATGGAACGCTCTGGACGACTCCTATCATGTATGGTGATGATACGAGCGAGACATGTGGGATGAAACTGCTCATTTCGTACGTAAACCATAAAGGCGACCTGGAGGGTCTGGACAAGTCTTGTGTCGGTGAAATGCCCGCGTTCAACTTGACGGCACCAGTTGGGTATCTACACTACTTTTTGAGCACAGATGACGCCTACGATGGTGCGTTCGACGCCACCTTGAGTGCAAGTGGACCAGGCTCGAGCAGTATCAGTTCTCTATCAAACGGAATCTCGAAGTATACAGCTGAATTTATCGTGTTCCTTGTGCTATTTGTGGTGGCACTTGTGTTTTCAACCTTTTTCGGGTTCCGCTGGTACAAACTCAAGTATGAAAAGGCAGATCATCGAATGACGGAGGACTTCGCTCAACATATTGAGCTTTCATCTCCAGTTGAGGTTGACAAATAGATGAACCAAGTTTGAACAGACAAACCTCTCGAGATCGATATATAATACATCCCTAACACTGATAAAATGTGGACTCCCGATGACAGAAGCAAGGACTACACATACAAATCTTAGTAAATGATGACCTCTATCCCTCTATACTGAATAGTAATAGAGAAATATTGATACTTAGACGTGATTAACTATGTCAACTGATCATTTTGAGAAGCAAGACCAAAAAAAATGAACAGAGACACCTGGTGCCTTGGGTCTTTTTCCTCACACAAGTAAACCCTGCTTACCAGTGCAGAATCGAGCTCTGGAAAGCGCACTTGGCCGCCGATCTTCGTGGCAAGCAGCTCAGAGGAAGTGATTCTAGATACTTCTTTTGTTTGAGACTCTGGCTCTTCCCATGTATCCGGCTGATAAAGATAGTTACATAAGTAAGCAGGATACATATGGATACACACACAAAGTAGGTATGGGCACACGGCTAGCCGTGTGCCCCGTTGTCATTGCCGGATTGGATGAAAGTGGGGGACCAGACCCCTTTCAGCCAATCAGGTATCGACTTAGATTTGAGTGGTTCACAAGAAGACGGATGGCCGCCGCCTTCATCCCAAAACTGAACAGAGTTGATTTTACCCCAAACCCGACACTTGATTTTATTATTAAAGCTTCCTCCTGCAACTACAGTGTACGCTAGTGACGGTACCTCGTGCCCCGTTACACCTGGTAGCACTTCGTAGTCCTTCCAATGACCACGTTCGAGATGGGTGAAGACAAGCCATCGGCGGCTCCAGGGATGACCCTGGAGCATTCGGCGTTTCCACATCTCACCACCATTGAATGACGAGCACTACACCGCCTCGCGGCGGTGTCCGGAACGCTCGTCGTCACGTCGCTGCTGATCTCAGCGACCCCCGACCATCAGCGCCAAGCCATCCAAGCATTCATGGAGCGCGAGCTCGCCGAAGCAAAGCGGTAAGTACCAACTCCCTCGCACTCCTCACGGTACGATGCCGTGAAGATGGAAAAGTCGACCAACTCCGGTGTCGGGCAAGAGCGCCTTCCGCAGAACCGATGGTTCCGCGAGATCGACATCGAGATCGCTTCGAGGAAGATCGAAGCGCCGTCGGCGAAAGTTAACTTCCTGGTATATCTCTTGTCTGGCAAGGCCAAAGAATGGACCCTCGGCAAGCTCGTCGTTGACCACGTAGCCTTCCCGGCTCTGGAGAGCCTCCAGAGTAACCTCCGATTTGCGTTCAAGCCCCCGCAAGACGAGTCGCGCATGCGTGCGGCCTTCTTCGCCCTCCGACAGGGGAAGATGCCCATGCGCGACTACGTACAGAAAGCCCGGCACCTGGTTTCGTGTATTGTCACGAACCCGATCGACGTTGCCTCCCAAGTACACGCTTTCGTCTTCGGAATGCGTGAGGGCATGCATCTCTACTGCCTCACGCGAGCGGAGCCAGCGACGCTTGAATCCGCCTTCGCGCTCGCGCTTCGCGAAGATTACATGGTGGCGTCGTCCTATGCGCGAGTGCTGATGCCGGACGCTCGGGTGTCCACCCCCAAGCCCATGGAGATTGACGCCATTGAGGCCGAGTCGAGGTTGCGTTCCGCCTCGACTCCCCGCGGTCCGCGGCCCAACAACGACACCTGTCTTCGCGACGGTCGCCAGCTCATCTACTACCGCTGTCACAAGCTCAGGCATCGCAGAGCGGTCTGTCGCGCTCCAGCTCCAGTATTGGGCGGCGCTGAAGTCGTCGGCGTCGCCGACGACACTTTCCCGGCGTCTCACCAAAAAAAAAACGCTCGGGGACAGTAGGTGCGGGGCGGCCTACTGGCTGGAATGGAGGACCTGGGCCTCAGGTGGCAACCGGCCTTCCTAGCCCCCCCCCGTGCTTCACGCACACTTCAATGCCACCACCACATGCGGCGATTCCTGACTGATCCTAATCAGCCCCCACGTCGCCGGCGCGGAGCGTCCGCTCCGCGCGTTGTTGGACTCCGGAGCCACGAACAACTTCATTCGTGGCGACTCTCCCGCCTCGAGTGCGCGTGCGGAATGGACCGGGCGAGATTGTAGTGAAGCCGGCAGACGGCAAGTCCGACCGTACCCCACGACGAACTGTGTCTGTAGTGGGCTTAGTTAGCTCACTACTTTAGCTTACACGTGTGTGCGACGTGTAGGAGGAAGCGTAGGTTTATTTATATTAGATTAAGTATACTTAACCTTGTAAGTATAGTTAACCTAAATAAAGAAGTATAATAATCTTTATTGGTAGAAATGAGAACTGAATTTGAATGTTAACTTTGGCCATGCCACCTAAACCTGATATCTATAAAGAGAGGATCTGCCAACGAATGGTTGACGGAATCTCTGTCCTAATGCATGCTCCTTATTGGCAGATATCTGTTGCTTTCTGCCAATAGTAGTGCTTCCTACTATGAATGGTGGCCACACTGCATGTGGCCTACCTGAATGTATCCATTAGTGCGTGTTGCACTAATGTGGAGGTTGCCCGAATGTGTAGCCCCGCTACAGATGCGATGAGATATACCTTCGACGGCTTCTCCACCAATGACGACTTTCTGGTTATCGGGTTGAACTACGCCTTCGATTGCATCCTACGCATGCCGTGGCTTGCTCGCTACCAGCCTGGGATCGACTGGTTAGCCCGTTCGGTTCGGAGGCGCGCCGACTACGACGTCAGTGAGGTGTTCACTCACCTCCTTGTCGCCCCTTCGCCCCACGTCACCGTCGCGGACGAACAGTCCACGATGCAGCTCTCACAGCGAGTGCGCGACGGCCCTCGCTGTCTGACGTGTGCAGCCACCGTTGTCGAACCCACCAGCGGCATGTCCTCGCGGGCACGCGAGGACACGAGAAACTACGCCGTCGTGCAGCGGCGCCCGCGCGAGAATATTGCGGTCGAGCAGCGGCTCCCACACGAGAATATTGCGGTTGAGGAGAGGCTCCCGCACGAGAATTATGCGGTTAAGCGGCGTCTCCGGCTTGTGAATGCGTCGGTCGAGCTGCGGCTCCCGTTCGCTGATGTGTCTATCGCGCAGGTCCCTATCCTGGGCGACGCCGGCGTGGTCGAGAGAGAGTTCGCATGCCTAGAGGGAGGTGAAGTGTCACCCAGCAAACTCATATGCAGCGAAAATTCGGCCTCGAGCAGCGGCTAGAGGCGACTCAGGAAGTCCCTGCGTAACAGATCAGGTCGCCGCCGTCTCCGTCGCAGAGCTCCTACCGTCGGACCAGTGCAATATCGCGAAGTAATCAACGCCGTTGAGTACGAGGAGGGCTCACCAAATCGGGTCCGTACCATCAAAGTGGCAAACCCTCCCTCCGATGCCGCAACTATCACACGGTTTCCAGGACCCTCCTGGAAGCATTCCCTCCGCGACTTGAAGGCTGGTGATATCGAGCAAATCTGCCTCCTCATTTTAGTTCCGACCAGCCCGCGGTACTCGCCAACATCGTCTCCGACGATGTTACATCGTCGCGGCCGAAGGAAGCTGGACCGAAGTCCGTTCGCGAGGAACGTTTCGCCGCACATCCAAGACTAGAACAATCATGTCTACTCGTTCGCGCGCGAGTTCGAGGACATATTCCCCGAGAAGGTCCCGGCGGAACTTCCCGCCGAGCGGGGTGTTCGACATGAGATTGATCTCGTGCCCGGCTTGAGGTACTGGGTGAAGCAGCAGTGGGGATCAAAACTAAGCCTTCGACGACTTCTTCGAAGGCCGCCGCAAGGCTGACCACGTGCGCGACAGCACTTCGCGGCATTCGAACCTGACGTTCTGCGTGAAGAAAGCTACCGGCAAATGGCGCATCGTTCACACGTTCAACACATTGAACGACGCCATCATCCCCGCTCAGACTCCAATCATTCACAAACACATGGTGCACGACACCCTGCCCGGAAGCGTTAGTTTTAGTGGGATCGATCTAACAGACGGCTTCTACCAGATCCTGATGAGGGGAAGCGACATCCCCCTCACGGCCGTCAGTACTTCCAGCGGCATGCTCAGGGAGTGGCTCGTAATGACACAGGGTCTGAAAAATGCTCCGGCGGCTTTCAACCGCATGGTCTCCCATGTGTTGCGTCCACTCCGTGCGTTCGCACCGAGTTATTTCGACGACATCTTTACGGTCGCGCTGAGGATGGACTCAGCGCCGTCGATGTACACCTCCGGCATCTGCGTCAGGTGTTCGAGAAAACAAGCTCTACGCCAACCTCAAGAAGTGTGTGTTCTATGCGCCGGTAATTCCGGTGTTGGGCTGCTACGTCAGCAAGGGTGGCGGCCACGCTGATCCTGAGAAGATATCGTCGATTCGATCTTGGCCCAGACGTAGCTTCGTCAATGGCTGGGTCTCGCCAACTACCTCCACAAGTATACGAAAGATTATGAGGGCCTGATCCAGCCAATGTCTTCCTTGTTGAAGGAGGCTGTGGCGTCGGATTGGTGTCCTGAACTCCAGGACGCGTTCGAGGCAGTGAAGAAGAGGCTTGCTTCCGCTCCCGTCTTGATGTTGCCTGACACATCAAGGATGAAGACTGTCCTGTCTGCGTGAAGTCAGGAATTAATGCCACCGTGTCAAGTCCCGTTCTACTCCTGCGTCAGCAAATTGCTATTGCTGACGCGTATGCCGACGACGCATTTTATACCGGTATCATTTGTTATCTCCGCAATCCCACGGCAGATGCGGTCGCGAAGTTGACGCGCCTAACGCGTGATACAATCATGCGTTACGACCTCGACGGCGATCTCCTGACTTTCGATACGTTTGATACGCCGCGCATCGTTATCCCCGCAGATGACGCCCTTCATGCTCGTCGGGTACACGAATACCACGACGCTCCCGTCGGCGGTCATCTCGGACGCGAGAAGACGTTCGCGGCCATCTCCCGTGATTTTTTTCTGGCCGCGCATGTACAAGTGGATACGCAAATGGATTCGATCCTGCAAGGTTTGCCAACGTGTGAAGCCTGCTGCATCAAAGCAGGCCCCGCTGCCCCCGCTCCCCATCGCCACGAGTGCGTGGCGATCAATTAGCATGGACTTCATTTTTGGACTTCCTCGTATCCTTGTATTTGTCGACCGCTTCAGCAAGATGGTGCATCTTGCTCCAGTCGCCGCAGAAGTGACTGCTGACGAGTCAGCTGAGCGGTTCCTCGACCTGGTGTTCCGACACCAAGGTCTACCGGAGTCCATCGTGTCGGATCGAGATCCTCGCTTCACATCCGCGTTCTGGACGCGGCTGTTCGCGCTGTTGGGTACCCGCCTACTCATGCCCACGGCGGCCCATCCAGAGACGGATGGACAAACGGAGCATGGGAGTCGCGTCCTTGAGGACCTGTTGCGCAGCTACGCGACTTCTTTCCCTTCCTGGAGCTCATTTTTACATATGGCCCAGTTCGCGATGAACAACGCGACCCACGCGTCGACGGACCTGACGCCGTTCTTCGTCAACAACGCGCGGCCCCTGTGCGTCCCGGCTCTACTCACCGTCCGAAGTTCTAATCCGCCCGCGGTCTCCACTGTTGGTGGGGTAGGAAGGGCACCGATATCACAGTCGATGCAGTCGTAGCATGATCCCCCGCAGTCCGATGAGTTCTAACAAGAAACAGCGGGAGAGGTTCATGCGGTCGAGGGCCACGTTCTCCACGGCGTGGCGTACGAGGAGCTCGCTGCAGTCGACGCGGCGATGCCCGCCGCGTCCACCGTTACCAACTTCGCCTCGAAGCCAACTCCGATGCCGATTGACTCCGCGGCCGTGTCTGAGATCCTGCTACGCCGCCAAGCCGCCACGTGTTTTGGGCGTGACGCGCTTCAGGCCGCTGTTAATCAGCTGAAGGCGAACGCAGATCGGCGGGGCCGGAAGAACACGCTGTCCTTCCGGAGAGGCAACAGAGTACTCCTTTCCACGGGTGGCATCCAAGGCAGCGCTGTGACGAACTTGGGTGCGAACAAGCGAGTGCCACATTTCATTGGACCGTTCAAGAATTTAAAGGTTATCGAGGCTGCCTACACGCTCGACATTCCTACATCGATGCGACTGCACCCGACATTCTATGTCGGGCGCCTCAAGCCCTACGTTCCAGCGACGTTCCTGCGCCGGCGGCAGAGCACCCGCAGCCGGCGCGTAATCCGAGAGGCCCCACCGCCGACGCTGACGCCGAGTCGGCCCGAGCCCTCGCTCCTCACGCGAGGGCGTCCCCGAGCGTGGCGCACCGCATACGAGCGACTCCTAGTGACGAAACTGCCCCATCATCTCGCGTCGCCCCTGCTCCGACCAAGTCGAAACAGCTTCTGCCGCCGCAGCACGCACGCGCGCAGACTCATGGTTAATCTGAGCCTCAGTCGCGCTGTTCCTCAGCGGATCAGTCCCCGGAACCATCATCCGATGAGACCGGACCGCCAGGCGTTACATCTCGACAGTCGTTGAAACCGTCGAAACCGACGAAACCGACAAAACCAGCGACCCTTCAGACTCCTAGATCTGAAGCGACGCTCCGACACACCGAGATATCGGTTTCGGCGAAACCGACGAAACCGGCGACCCTTCAGAGTCGTGGATCTGAAGCGACGCTCCGACACACCGAGACGACTTTTCGCCGAGATGGTCCGCCCCCGCTTCTTGATGCCTCAGGCGCTCGATCGCCGAGCGCATCGTGGATCATGAAACGCGCAGGACTCGCGCAATGGACTCAGTGGCAACGTCGCGTCGAACGCGCGCAACCGAAATGTACTATCGGGTCCGCTGACTTGGAGTCCTGCCAGCGGAGGACACGTGGGAGCCTCCCGAACGTCTGATTGAAGACATCCCAGACGTTGTGAAGGAGTACGAGGCCACGTTCACACTGGTATTCGACGATGGCAGCTTGGAACACAACCATGATCTCTTGAGCGTTATCGTTCGAGAGTATCCACGACACGTGGAAAATGACTCTGCTGTTGTAACGGACATCAGCGGCGAAGTGTCGTGGCGCGAGGCACCGCGACGAGAGCGATGACGATCACACAAGAGGTATCGACACGAACGTTTCAGTAGTCACGTTGACCGCTACGAGGGTCGCCGGTCGTAGCACCATGTTCCCATCCGGTTGCGCCTGCCTCGCGCGTGCGTGAAGGTGTCGGTACTACCGACAGGCGTCTAAATCGGCCAAACTTGCCGAGCGGCCCCGCCGATGCCATGGACGGCCAATTGGGCATGCAGTGTCTCGATTGCGTGCGCCCGTTGCCCAGCTCGCTCTCTCCATCACTTTCTCGCTGCGACAGCACTCAACGTGGGTGAGTGCAACTTTGAGAGGGGGGTGATGTAACGGGCTGATACAGAGAGTTAGATAAGTAGGCAGGATACATATGGATACACACACAAAGTAGGTATGGGCACACGGCTAGCGTGTGCCCCGTTGTCATTGCCGGATTGGATGAAAGTGGGGAGCCAGACCCCTTTCAGCCAATCAGGTATCGACTTAGATTTGAGTGGTTCACAAGAAGACGGATGGCCGCCACCTCCGTCCCAAAAATAAACAGAGTTGATTTTACCCCAAACCCGACACTTGATTTTATTATTAAAGCCTCCTCCTGCAACTACAGTGTACGCCAGTGACGGTACCTCGTACCCCGTCACACCCCAAGGATAGCTCTGTTTTCTCCTATTGTCAAACGCCTTACAGAACGGGTCAAATCTGAAACTCGTTCCGAGTACGACATGCAAAATTAGCCAATAAAAATTCAAATTCGTTCGGAACGAGTTTCAGATCTTTTACTTAGACCAGAGCCTAAAGGATGCTATATTCCTCCGCCATTCCTCACCGTTCAATGTACACAGGAAAGGACGGGCAGTTTCTCCAAATTCAAAATATGTGACCTGGCAGGTTTACCGTATTGTAACGGATTTGCATATAATACTAGAGGTTTTTGTGACACTCCCTCCCAACGAGTTGCTCAGCAGTTCAGCCCTCCCCGCCTCCTTAAAATCCACCCCATTCGAGAATTTGCGTGCTCGGAGCTCACGTCAATGGTGAAGTCGCGGGGAAAGATTGTGCGCGACCTTGAGGTCATGGCCCAACACCTGTCGTTCAAGTCGGTGTGGCGAGAGCTGCGGGGGCAAGGCTGGAAGCGGAAGCCGCCTCCAAGACGCGGGCTTGATGACCGCTACTTCTTGGTGACGCGAGCGGCACGGACGACGTTGACTTCTTCCGTGGTGAAGAAGCTGTGTTGGAGTATTATGCGAACGGTACGTATGGGTTAAATTATATTCACTAATAAGGTCTAACGCACTTACATGCGATATATGAAGTCCATTGGCGCAAAGCACGCACCCCAGCACCAGCACCAGCACCCGCTTGGAATACCCCAGCTCGGGTAGCTTCGACTTCGGTGAGCGAGCCTGGTGAAGCTCAAATCGCTGCCGCCGTTGAAGTTGTTCGGCTCAACTACTATCCTGGTGTCGAGGCCGCCGAAGCTCGTGCTACGGGGCTGCTACCACTGCTACCACGGTCGCCACTTCGCCGCAGCCATCTCTTCGGCCGACCCCGCCTGTATTTTCTGCGGCTGCCGTCGCCCGTGAAGCTCCTCTTGCGAAGCCCAGTCTGCATCGCCGACACCCGCGCCGTGCCAAGCTCCTGATGCGTCCGGCTCGCCGGTCTGACTGACGTTCGCTGGGAGAATCGGCGCACTGACGGTAATGCAGTTTATTATACTGTATATTAGACTGCATCGTAGGCTGAATGTTAGACTGATCATTATTCTAAATACTATGTACAGATGGGGGAGATGAAGCTGTTGAAGTCAGCGCACTGGGCGACTAGCTGCTAGTAGACAACAACGATGATCTGAACATGGTTGGAGACGAAGACAATGAACCGCAGTATGGCGCAACGGAGTCGGGTGACGAAGCTGAGAAGGACGATATCCAGACGGGTGAGTTTGACTCAGATGCCGGCGTGGAGCCCCAATGCGCTCCAGATGATGACCACTATGACCCGGAGGAGACAGAGCAAGAGATCACCGCCGAGTTGCTTTTCGCCGAAACCTTCTTGAGTAATTTTGGCGTCGAAGACGAAGTTTTGGCGGGCAACGTTGAGACCCAAGTGCTGCGTAAAATATCCGCAACGGGTTGGGAATACGTCGTCACCCCAGATACCGCTGAGTTCCTCATGACTCCGTATGAGCCTGCCAATGACGCTGGAAGTTATACAGGCATTCGCGAAGGATACTCGGGACCAACGGCCGACGTTTACGGCGGGGGTGTTCACCGCTCGTGATACTCTTTTGCTTCATGCCCGTGGTACTCTTGTAGCATATCGCTGCATGTTCAAACGAGTACTATAGTGAAATGTTGCCACTGATGGTGGAAGGGGCATGGCTACGCTACAAAAACAAGGGGCGCCTGAATCCGAAGGTGCCACAAAAGACCAAGCGGGACATTCAGCATGAGATGGAGGGGATGAAGCCCATCCTGCTACATGAGTTGTATCGGTGGGTCGGGTTGCTTGTGGCACGGACCGGTGCACCTTATCGAGAGAAGCTGTCGAACCACTGGAAGGTTACGGACGACGGAGTTATCTCTCGTGGGTGCTTTGGGTCGATGCTTGCAAGAGCTCGATTCATAGAGATCTCGCGCAATCTCCATTTTACTCAAACAGCGACCCCCGTGCCCAAACCGACCACGCCTGGAATATTAGGAAACATGTCGAAGTCCTGCAGCGTACTTTCGCCCGAGGGTATGTTGTGCCTTCGCATCCGGCATACGACGAGGCAGACTGCCGTCTCAGTCTTCTTTCAACAAGATGCTTGTGTACATGAAAGACAAGTCACATAAGTGGGCCACCAAGCCCTTGATGCACTGCAGTGCTATAACCGCATACTACATTCGGCATTTTTTATTCAAAATTGGTTGTGCTATATTATGCAGCTTACAGTTACTATCTCGGATATGGTTATATATCGGCAGTTTTCAAGTCTATTGTGGAAAGAAGTAGCTCTCCAGCGATGCTCACAAGTCTGATACGAAGTCGGGGCCTGCAGCAGTGGTTCTAAACCTACTCAAGGTATTCGGTCCGGATGCTCGGAAGCAGGAGATGCGGCTGATCGTCATTGACCGGTTTTACACAATAGTTGTGTTTGTCATTCAGCTGTTGCTTATGTACTTTTACTGTGTGGGCACGATCATGACAAACCGCCTGGGGTACTGCAATGCTGTGATTGAGAAGAAAAAAAAACGCGCCCCAAAGATATCGCCCGTGGCGCGTTCAAGATGGCGAAATCCAAGCATTTGCCCAACATGACCGCGATTAGCTGGTGGGTCTCGCGCCCGGTTCATTTTCTCTGCACAGGCGGGAACATGGAGCTCGATCAGATACTCGCCAGGACGGTGCAGCACAGGTGGAAGTGCCCCCGAGTCGTAAAACACTATAATGCTTTCATGGGGTGTGTGAATGTGCATGACCAGCTGCGTCTGCAGCGGTATTCACTGCAGCGGGCTCAACAGTTAAAACCAAATACTACAAGACACTTGCGCTCGACTTGATCGATTTTGCGATCGTGAACAGCTACATCGTGCACAAGGCGTACTACCAGAACAAGCAGTCGCGCCACCTAAGTCACGTCAAGTTCATGAAATAGCTACATCTGCAGCTCTGCTGTGTCCAACCGTCGGATATGTACGAGAGTCGGATATGTACGAGGGCAACACCTTCGGGACGGCACAGCCGGCGCCCCTATCTGCGTATGAGCCCATTTAGGTCGGCGGTAATGAAGCCACCTCATCCACAGCTCGTCAAGTCGACAAGTGGCGCAACGAAGGGTCGCAAGCCAAAAGACGGCAGCGAACTTGCAAAGTATTCTCGGTGCTGCACACGGGCAAGCTGCGAGCATCAACTACAGCTAACTTTGCGGAAGCTGCAGTGAGAAGGCCCAGTATTCCTCTGCATGAGGGCGCGACGCCAAGTTCGCGGGGTTGCAATGACCTGTTGGGACGTGTGGCACGAGGAATGGATGCACGGGAAGCTGATTCCTGTAGACAATGGCAATCCGAATGCACAAGGTTGCAGATATACTTAAAGTACCAGGTACACCTTCGACGATGGCACTCCGACGACACCTGCGTCGAGCAAGCGCCGTCGCACAACGCCGTAGGGTATATACGCTGCATATTATCTTATTGTTTAGGCTGCATAAATACAGGATAACTCTGATCGAGTGTGTGCCTTTTAACATAAGCACTACCCATCTAACCTTGGATCATGTTCGTGCAGGGCGATCTTGACCTGCATTCTATGACCCCAGTTTATGAGCATGGTATCGCTGCTGGACGTGTGTTCCAGCAGCTGTTGACACGGGTTGCTTACTTCATTTGACATTTGTATACAGCAAAAAACGTTCGGTGACGTTTCCTTTGATCGCGTTACCAGCGAAGTTTGATCGCGTTACCTGCTAGGGGTGATACCCCTACTCCATATATGATAAAGTGTATGGGAAGTTTTGTTTTCCAAAATTTAGAAAATGATGACAAGGCGCGGTGCCGGTGACCCGCGTGTTCTGTTCCACCGCTGCCCTCTCCATTTCCTTGGTAACCCGTATTATGCAGCATAGCTGTGTGAGTTTGGCTAACAACATGCAGTATACGGGAGTTTTAGCACCGCTCTACACACGTTTGCAAATCTCAGCCTTTCGCTTGCCGCTAACCCGATCCCTTAATATACAAACGTCAAGTCTAATTATGCTGCATATACAGGTTAAGATTTTTTTTGGCGTCCGGTCTGGAGGGGTTAAGTCGATTTTAGGGAGTGGTCCACACCATCTGAACGGACATCTCGGCGGCCTGACCTTGGGGTGCACGCATCCACCATGCGTACAGGAGTCGAGCCGCTTACGCTAGCGATAGCTTCATGCCGAACCACGTATTACTCAGGATACTTAAGCTTACCTCTTCGCCATCTTCGCAGCGCTTCTTGCGGCAGCAGCACCAAGCACTGGCGCTGCAGGAAACCTGTATTTGCGGTTACCTCCCTTTGGGGGCATATATGGTACAGATCGGTTATAGGATCAGGTAAATTTCTGCAGCAGTGATCAGACAGCTCATTGAGGTGAACGAATGTGCATTTATCCGCAATTAGAGCTAGCCACATCTTTGCAAGAGCACCTCCTCGTTCATTTCGCCTGATTCCTTATCGGACTCAGAATCACTGTCGGTTTGTAGGTCGACTGCTTCAAATTACCCACCCTCAGAATCGTCACCAATGTCAACAGGTATCTTAACGGAGACAGGTAGCTCGATTTGCTCGCGTGGTAGGCGACGTGCGAGACCACGAGAAACATCGGCAAGCGCTCACGTCGTACTGCTCCAGCCATGTTCGCTGAAAATACCCCCCCCCAGAATCCTCGCCACTTAGATTTCGAATAGACAAGGCCAGCCACGCTGCAGCGCTGGCGCATCTGATGCTTCACCCACTTATTGCTTGCTGTATCAAGCTATGCTCAACGACGGTCAGCATGTCGACGACACCGCGTGTCATAGCGATGCAGCACTCTTCTTAAGGACCAGAAACCGCGTCATCGCGCGCTTGAGCGCCTGCTTCAGGTGAAATAGACACCCGAGAACGATTACATTGGGAATTTGGGTCTGCATAGCATCAATTATTGCGCTCTAAAAATCGCACATAACTTCAGCAGGCTCTAGTCGCTGGTCTGTACCTTGCACTACAAAATGCACCATGTCCCAAAACGAATCTCTACGAGAAGTACTAAAAACGTAGTAGACAGGATCAACAAGCCCCGGCGCCCTGTCGTGTACCATGAATATTACGCACTGCTTGTAGCCTGGCGGTACCCAGCGAAAGTACCACCAACAAAAGACGTAGTTCCATTGTGGGTGCGCCCAACCGATAAGTCGTGTATGTTTGTTGAGATTCTTGCGGTTAATTGTGACATAATGAAATTGAAAGAACGAGACAGCTTCGTTTAACGCCAACGCAAGTGGTGGAATTTCAATCGCTCCATGTACATCCCCACTGGAGTGCCTGCTTCTTGCTCGATAAACACTCCGAAGCACTTGGGCCTCATACAACCCACGCACTACATGATCGTTATTAGCACCATATAACTGATTGCGTGGCGCTTCCCAAATACGTCGCGCAGGTAGCGCAATCTGGTCGATAGCTAGTATGTCCGCCTTATCTTTCATTAGACCAGTAACATCTAATAGGCTACTCCCAGCAGCATCAAACTGGCGACAGGTGTGAGGGCGCTCCGCCGTGTAGCCTATAGTACCGATAAAGAAAGTCATGGTGCCAAGCCAACCTTAGCGCCAATGCCAGCAGCGATAGGATATCTTCCTGGAAGAGGCCCACGCACGAGTGTACTTGAAGCCACGAAAGTAGCATGTGGTCTTCGCTTAGCGCACTTGGCCGCTGGGACGGCTTGGTACGAAGCTGAACGGAGCCCCCGCACCGTCGCCTAGAGGCCCTGTGATGACAGGAGAGACTAATCAGATGCCTGCATCTTGCTGAATGAACTCGGGTTCATGGTGGCCGCAGCAGGCGCCTACGCTCCACGTGGTCCCCTTCAAACCGTGCGTTTTCAGATCTCATCCCCGATCATTCCGAAACCACCACCTGTTCCTAAAGCTGACCAGTACAGTATATGATCCCAACCAGATTCTACCGTATTCGTATGGATTTCTGGCAGCCCCGGTAGTGCATCGTACTCTCAATAAGCCCTGCAGACTGCCACCACTTCACCGCCCCCACCTCAACACTGGAGGCCTCCATGATGGAGGTGAAGGTGAAGTGCTCTACGTATTTTAGATTGTAGTGGTGACTTGAGCTGGTCGACATGGCAGAGAGAAGTCATAGGTTGGAGAGCTTTCTGTTATGGCGCAAGAGCACCAGTGCCCTCACGAACGAGTGGTTCAGAAAAAATGGGTGCATAACCAGTGTTATATACAAAACTCTGTCTACTGTTTTGATCGACCTCGTCGTATTCTGGCTGAAAACCAGGGGCATAACATCGTCTACCGTATAACACGGATCCAGTGCTACACATGGATCGAGTGCGACACCGCGTAAAAAGATTAGACTATAGGGATGGGTAATGCAAATCAGTGATAATTGTAGTGGTGACACCCCTTCTCGTAAATGTAGCCATTAATTGGTGGTGCTAGCTATCCTCTAAAACTGGTGCTTCCAAACACACAAAGAGCGATTTTATCGCATATCTGTAATCCAATTTAGCAAGCTGCAGCGCAAAACGCGAGTCAGTTTTACAAATACTAGTTACAAAATGAAAAAGTCACTACCTTTGCTCGAGCTCAGGGTTTTTTACGTATTGCGTCGACCGAGTTTTTGTTGTAGCATAGAATTTATTCGGTGGGGCACGCTCGATCTCGCTCTTTGACCGCTTCC